>JAKOGI010000502.1:495000-500000 GCA_029747015.1 Carnegiea gigantea
TTATTCTAATTGTTGGGAAAAACGTAGGATAGTAATGCAAAAGCTAACTCTTTTCCCTCTTTGTACAATTACAATAGGTAATTAAAAATAAATAAATATTGTAGATGGGGACACACAAATTTTTACTTGGAAAACTTTCCAAAATGAAAGTAAAAACCATAGGACTATTAGTTCAAAAAGACTTCCACTATTTTATAGCAGGATTAGAAATCTAGCTCCTTTAAACCATTTAAAGGGTACACTCTCAATGTCTCACCTACTCGGATGGTATACAAAAGATATCTCTCACCTAATTTTGGTGGATACCCTCACCAATTTTTGGAGGTTTTCTCTCAAGTGTTTCTCATTTAGTTGTATTTGTTGTTTTTCATTTTTGTTGTTGTGTTTGTGAATGTAAGTACTGCATCTATATAAAGGACTTTACGGAGGCTCTATGAAAGATAATTCACTCCCAAAGACACGTTATCAACGTTACACTTCCTTTAATAAATTTGAAACATTTTCTCCCTAAGGGGATCTTCATTACCTTCCTCTCTTTCCGTTTCTTTTTCTTTTCTTCATCTCTCTCTGTCTCTCTGTCTCTCCCCCCCCCTCTCTTCCTCTTCTTTTTATTGTTATTTTCAGTTTTGAGAATTCCCACAATGAAGGAAGGAATCCCAACAAATCTCCCCCTTCCTGACTTAATTGGAGGACATCATACTAGCACCATTACAACAGTTTTCAAATTTCTTGGTCGGTAGCACCTTGATCATCATGTCCGAACAATTTTCATCAGTATGGACTTTTTCAAGCTGTAATAGCTTATCTTCTAACACTGGTCATATCTAGTGATAGTGAACATCAATATGTTTCGAATAGGAGTAGAAAGTAGAGTTCTTGGCTAAATCTCTAGCACTTTCGCTATCACATCACAACACATATTTGTCTTGCTCAAAGCCCTATTCAAGTAGGAAATTTCTCATCCATATAATTTTCTTACATGCTTCAGTGGCTGCAATATATTCAGCCTCGGTAGTTGATAGGGTAACGCATTTTTTGAGTTAGATTGCCAAGATACCAATCCCTTTGCAAAAGTAGTAAAATACCCAAAAGTTGATTTATGAAAATCAATATCACCAGCTAGGTCAGCATCTGTGTAACCCGCTAACACAAGTTTTTCTTGACCAAAGCATGAACATTTCTTGCTTGTGCCCCCCAGATATCACAATATCCATTTCATTACTGCTCAACGTTCTTTTCCTGGATTAGTTAAGAAATGACTTACAGCACCAACGATGTAAGCAATATCGAACCTACTACATATCGTAGCTTACATTAGACCCCCAACAGCTGATGAATAAGGAACATTCTTTATTTCTACTTTTTCTTTCTTTCTTGTTGGACTTTCCTTCATACATAGCTTGAAATTTCTAGCAATTTTTTAATATACCTCTCTTGGGATAACCTTAACAACTTCTTTGATCTTTTGCGAGTTATTTTCATCCTAATGATCTTCTTTACTAATCCTAAATGCATCACGGCAAATGATTTACTCAGCGCCTTTTTAAAAGCATAAATTTTCTTTGGATCATGTCCAACAATTAACATATCATCATCATATAGCAGCGAAATGATGAAATCACCACCAGTATATTTCTTTACACAGACACTATCGTCAGTGAGTGTCTTCTTGAAGTCATGCTTAGCTATAAAAGAATCGAATTACTTATACCATTGCCTGGGCACTTGTTTAAGGCCATAGAGGCTCTTTGGAAGTCAGAACACCAAGTTTTCTTTGCCTACCACTTCAAACCCTTCAAGTTGCTCCATATATATTTCCTCCTCTAGGTCACCATGTAAAAATGTTGACTTGGCATCGAGTTGTTCTATTTCCAAGTTTAAACTAGCAGCTAGAGCAAGGATAACTCGGATTGAAGATATTCTCTTCTTGTTCTTCCCTTCGACCATTGCTGGGGCGCTTGTTTAAGACTATCCCTTTGTTCTTATTAAACTGTTTCACTACCAGATGAGCTTTATGCCTCAGTCTTGGGTTATTCTCCTTATGCTTGAGTCTGTACACCCATTTGTTTCTCAAGACCTTTCTTTCCTTAGATAATCCCACTAGATCATATGTGTGATTCTCATGCAAGGATTTCATTTCTTCTTGTATGGCTTTCACCCATTCTACCTTATGGCTATCAACCACTGCTTCTTCGCAACTCTGAGGCTCTTCCTCATCTGTGAGAGTTTCATCTGGTTTATATCTAGTGGATGGTCTTCTTTCTCTGGTAGTTCACCTCAACTGAGGTCTTCTTGAGATCTTTCCTCGGTGGATTCAGCATAGGATATGACCTTCCTCTTGATCATCATTAGAGGAAGAAGCAGGATTGCCATTTAAGCTAGTCTTATTATTATTTTTAGTTGTGGCTTCCCCTGTATTATCATGAACTATAGGAGATAGACCAGTATCAGAATCTCTAACAACATTGTGTTTAGGCTTTTTCTCTTTTAAATCGTCCATGGTTTGGTCCTCAAAGAATATGACATCTTGACTTCTTATAATTCCTCTATTTATGGGATGCTGAAGTCGGTAGTCAAACTCATCTCTTGGTGATTCGAGATAAATACATTCCTTTGTTTTCGAATCAAATTTAGCTCGCTCATCTTTAAGAATATAGATGAATGGTCAGCAGCCAAACATTTTTAGGTGGTTGTATGACACCTTCTTTTTGGACCAAATTTCCTCTTGGATAGCACCATCCAAAGGAACTAACGGTGAAATATTGATTATGTCAACACCATCTTCATGACCTCCTCCCAAAAGGAGCTAGGGGGTTTAGTGTGAGAAAGCATACAACGGACTCTTTCTTCGATAGTCCGATTCATTCTTTCAGCTAAGCCATTTAGTTGAGGTGTCTTTAATGGAGTTTTCTCCAGCCTAATCCCATGCAACTTACAACATGATTCAAAGGGACCACAATATTATCCACCATTGTCCACTCGAATGCTCTTCAATTTTTATCTAGTTTCATGTTTCACCTTCGCGTGAAACTCCTTAAACACTTCAAGTACTTGGTCTTTTGTTTTCAACAAAGAGATCTCAACCTTTCCTGAGTGGTCATCGATAAAAGTAACAAAGTATAATGCTCCACTAAGCGACTCTTCCATCATATTCAGTGGACATTTACCCTCGCAGGGTCCTCTAGGGTTCCCACTTCTTGGCCTACTTCCTAGGAATTAGGGTTCCCGCTTACCGAGTATGCTCCCTAAACATGTGTATCACCCTTGTCAAGGTCCTTTAGGATTCCCACTTCTGGGTCTGCTCTATAGGAATTCACTAGCAGTATCCTCTTAGCCCAAAATATTTTAGAAGCATCTCATTTTCAATAAGTTTTGCATAGAAGTTCCCATTGCATCACAATAATGCCATTTTTATGTTTTAGAAAGCTAAATTGCCTTAATACCTTAAATTAACTTATAACAAGCATATAACCACTAATTTGGCAAACTATGCTTGTAAACAAGTTAATGACTAAGTGAGCATTCACTTTTTGAGGAAAGGAATGTTAAAACTCGTTTTAGAAATCATTAATTTACAACCTACGCATAACTAAATTCACTTAAAAGTATTCTTATCAAATGAATGGTCTAATACTCATCAATAACCACAAGACTCTGGAAGTTTGCCATACCATAGTAGTTCACAGACATACTTATCAACGCACGCCTTCAAGCACAAAGCAAATATATTCATTTGTAATTCACACTGTTTCCAACTTGATAGCCCATTTAAGCAACTTCTAAAAACAATTAAGGGATTATTAGACATTCAAGTTACTTGTTGAGGTAATAAGGATATTACTTTAGTCATTATAACAAACAAACAACTCTTAAGCTAATTACTTAGGGAATTTAATTATTTGAAAGCCTCAATGCAAGAACGTTCGGGCATGGTTAAAGAGAATTAAGCGAGATTCCACTGAAACAATTCCTAGTTTAGAAATCATCCAGTCTAGGACTTTTAAACGCATAGGTAAATTGAAATAACTAAGATTGCAACTCTTTGGTTTAGGACTTAGTCATGACATATACACATAGCACACACATGCATCATAGGCTAGCAAAACCATAATTTGATTCAGCACATGCAATTGTAGGCTTGAAACATTTGACATCTACGTATAATCATGATGATAATCAAAACAAGTTTAAGATTTATGCATGGAAGTTCAATCACAAAAATAAGCACATGATTAACACATTTCAACACTTCCACAATTTACCAATTTGAAACACTCAAACCCAAACTCTCTCATTGTAACACCGATTACACATAGTTGACCTCGGAACACATCGTTTTAACCCAAATTTACAAGCTAACCTTTTTCCAATATTCAAACTCCCAAATTTCGTTTCGATTCATATATTTTCAAGCTTAAAGATCATAAACCTGAACATGTATAAAGCTTTTAAAGATACTTAGTAATTTAAGAGTACAATAATCACCCACCTGCTAATCAGATATTCTCAATTCATCCAAATTCAAATCTCATAGTCGAATTAGGGTTTATGCATAATTCAAAAAATGATTTGCAAATTATTAATTAATTTAGGAAGCCAAGAATCACCCACCCCACTCCAAGCTTAATCACCCACCCCGCACTAAGCCTTTAAAGTCCCAGGTTGGGTGTCGCTTTTCCCGTATGCCACCCTACTGCTACCGACCTCCTCTTCTCTCCTCAGTTTCTATCTGGCCGCTAGAGTCAGGGCAGACCGCCATAGTTGTGGTACTTGTGGTGGTGTTAAGGGTTTGAAAACCTAACTTTTGAACCCTTATATCGCTTAGTCATTGGTCGGCCAGCCAGTGGAGGCGCCTCAAAGCGACGACCACTACTGAGCCTCGCCGTCGCCGTCTATCTTTAACCACGCTCTATCTTTCTCTTAGTGTCTCCTCTTTCTCTTTCACAGTGGTCGCTGGGGCTATACGAAGGTTGCCCAGGCATCACAGTGGCCAACCAGGT
>JAKOGI010000502.1:505000-558772 GCA_029747015.1 Carnegiea gigantea
AGGAGATGGGTTTTGTAACACCCCAAAATTAGCATGCTTTACTGTTTGCAGTTTCTTAAATAATTATCTTGATTAGAATGATAATCCCAATGATGAGGATGTTACCGCCGTCCTAAAAAGGACAAGGCTTAAAGCAATTGCACTAGAGATATTATAGTTGAGCATAATTTAGGCCTATAAATGTTGAGCACCATCCAAAATCATACATGTGTAGATGATAACAAACGTAGGGTTTATGCATCATAATAGGTAAATCACCATTGTTGTTATAGTTCCAGCCACAAGATAACTCAAAACATATCTTTAAGAACATAAGTGCAGTACACCATTACTAATCCGACCAGGGTCCCTTGTTCATTTATCATCCTCAGCAGGTTTGCTGGCATAGGGGCGGTTCACTAAGCACCTGCCTAAAACAAAACATAGCAAACATTTCGAAATGTGAGCTGAGGCTCAATACATGCATGCCTGTATTGTTAAATGGTCATTGAAACATTGATTAGGCTCATTTTGCAATTCATTTTAATTTGAAACAGGGAATCAGAAGAATGTAAAACTGCAATGCTACTTATTATCTGGTAGTGAACCCTGAGAACTGATACAATCTGTAGATAAGCATACACCTGTGAACCCAATCAGGGGACCTGGCCAAAGGCCGCACGAGTAACCGAAGGGCGAATGCCCTAAAGCTTATAACTAATGGGGTCACTAGTTTTGTGACAAATTACTGATTAAATTGATTCATTGATTTGCTTACCAAAACATTATAATTTTGATAAATACATTTGGATTTCTAATGATATAGGTAATGAATGTACTTGGGACTTTTAATGCAATCTCACTTTACTATTTATGCACGCAAGAAAAATAGTAGACTAGGCTCTAATTCTGTTTTAGAAATGCCCATTGTAGATATACATAGTTAGTAAATAATTTTCATTCTTATAACTAGTGAGTTTAATAGAAATGGGTTACAAAAGGGCATTCAGACTTTGAGGCGTAAACATCTGATAGGTTATATTAATACGATACAAAACTAAATAAATTATGGTGATTTAGTTTAAACAGAGGTAAGACAATCTAGGGTAAAAATGGATCAAGGCAAACATATTAGGTTATAAAGTAGAAGCTTAACAGGTGTAATAGAAAATAATTTGTATCTTTCACCCCCGACCTCAAATTGAAACCTTAAACCCCAATATGAAAAGCATGAGAAGTCCCACAACACTTTCCTTCATAGTGTAAAACACAATTACCACCACACAACCTCTAAAATTGAGCTTAAAGAAAGTCGTGCATAGCTCTAATTTATTCTACGCAATCTTTATAAATTGGTCATAACTTTGTGCACAAAACTCAAAATCATTGAAATATAACGTATTGGACTATCTAGCCACCAAAAATCATAATTGTTCAATGTACCAATCAATACCAGTTTATTCCCAAAGTGACCCCTATCTTGGCTCTATTTACAGCCCTAATGCACATATTTTCAACCTTTTCTTCAGATAATCTCCCTCTAAAATCACTAAACAATGAATGGTTCCTTAACATTACCTCACTGAGCGATATCGCTCAAAATTATCCCATCATCTTCTTTACCTATATTCTAATTTTCTTTCATAAAACACTTAAAACACTTTTATAATCTCACTTATTTGCGTGAATGAACAAGACAACCCCTTTTTGTCATTTGTTGGAATTTCCATAACCCAATCCTTTTGGCAAAATCAAACCAAGCCATTTCCGAAGTCAACCACACATCCAAACTTCATTTTCCATCCAATTATATAAAATAACATACTTCATGCTAAAACTTAAATTAAACCATTCATGATCACAAAACCCTAGTGTATAACCAATTTGGTATTTACATACAAACTCATCCAAAATCATCATAACCACCATCATATTTATTATCAATGCCAAAAATCACAAAATGAAATCCAAAACAATTCAAACTCGTCATTTCACCCTTAAGTTTTCATGACCATGTAAGGCCTTAACCCTTGCATGCTTTCAATCTTTACCCCCCAAAAAAAAAAATTTAAAGCATCAAAATAGCTTCTATCTCTATCAAAATAACGTGAATAATACTCAAAATGATATAAACAAAAATCAAAACCATTATAAAACCAAAATCGGTAAAATAAGGTTTAGGGTTTACTCACTTTGAGCTTGAAAAGGAGATGTGAGTGATGTTTAGAGAGTGTGGGAAGGTGGCTGGTGGCTAGGGGGTGTTAGAGGTGGCTGATGGTAGGTGGTGGGTGGTGGCAAACTAGCTGTTCCAGCCCCAAACAGTAGTAGCAAAATAGGGTAGAAGCTGCCATGATGGGAGAAGAGAGAGAAGAAGAAGGTTGATATGTTTTTTTTTTTTTTTTAAACTTTGTTGAGAATGATTTAAATTTTTACATTGCTGAGTTTTTAACCCTTTGGAAAATATCTTTTTGCTAATTGCAATTACACATACTTAATAATAATTAGCTAAGTAATTGTAATAGCTTTTTCGACCTGAATTGGGCTTGAATGAATTTAGGCTCGGAAAGAAAATTACTTAAATCATAATTATTGAGACCTACTATCGATTTTTCCAAAATTTTATGATAGTAACAACCCGAATTGCAAAGTGGGGCCTAAAAAATTTATCCCAACCCAGAGGATTAAATGTGATAAATGAGAGTTTGGAAATCAATAACATGACTTAATTAAATGAATAAACATAATTAAGGGTTGGGCTACGACAACCTTTCCCCCTTCAAGAGTTTCATTCTCAAAACTTACAAACTTTGTTAAAACATGTAAGATTACCTCAAACAGGTGTGGGTACTTGCCTTTTATTTCATCCTCAATTTCCCAAGTGGCCTTTGAGGAGGTATAATTTCTCTAGAGCACTTTGACTAGTGATATCTGCTAGTTGCACAACTGTTTAATCCTACCATCTTGTATCTGGATTAGTGTAATTTGCAAATCATATTAGGATTTATAAATAATATTTATAGCATAGGAAGTAGGGATCGACCCCACGAAGAAAGATTATGATAGTAAGCTAGTTTAAATCTAATTACATTTACTGCTATAATTTATTTTACTTCCTCAAATTGCTAAAATAAATCAAATTAAACAAGTAAAAATCTGAAAAATTACTTACTAATACCACTAAATATTCTAAAGCCAATTCTAGAAATAAAAAACAGTAAATACCTAACCTAAATATTCTGGAAAAATAAAAACATAAAATTATCACACACTAATAACTTAAAATGAAAATAGAAAGTAACAAACAGAAAATTAATATCAGAATTCACAGAAAATATTATCAATTAATATTCTGAAAATTCATAAATTTATATTCCTAGAATTAAGTTTAACTAATTTCAGAAAAATAAAATAGAAGATCAAATTAGAAAATTAAAACAAAAAATAATATCTAAAATTAGAAAAATAATAAACTGCACTTAATTAAATACAAAAATAAATGATAAATTTACCCATATTGTATAATATAATTTTCTAGACTTAATAAAATCCTAAAAGCCGAAATTAAAAATTAAAAGCGTAATTTTTAGATTTATTATAATAAAAAAACCTGCACGTATTCAATTCACGAAATAATTCTGAAAAATTACAAAATTACCTATCAACAGATTAGGATACTGAATAAACCCTACAATGGAATAAAACATGAAAAAACACTTACGGGACTATTTTTAGCTTAATTTCTAACAAACCGATAAATAAATGGCAAAATAGAATAGGAAGTAAACATGAAAATTTTAATCACACTACAAATCAAAATATAACTGATCTAAAATTATCAAGACACTTCTAAAAGACTACTTTTTGGGGGGGGGTAAATGAAATTAATATTAAGAACTATAAATTTAAGAATTAAAATTCACGAACTAAAGAAGTTAACTAAAAAGCAAGAAATAATTATTAACAATACCAAATTATGAAAAACACTTAGCCTAATCTATATCCACCATGCAAATTAATATTTATTATCAACACACCAATTGACTTATCCATGAGGTAGACTGCAGAAGATACCCACTAGCAGATCTTCCCCATTTTCTCTTATATTATCGTTTATTTAGGTCAAGTCCTAATATAATTCCTACTAGTTTTGATAATCCTAACACTAGTGCAAGAATTTAATCAAACTAGAGCACTAAGTATTAGAAAAGTATCATCTAATGCCTTGTAAACAATTTACTAGCAAATTGATTTAATAAAGATCTATAATGATTATCTAATTGAAAGAGATGGGTTTGAGCCATCTATGATCATTTAAGGTGATACTAATGCCTAAAAGACTATGATTTTTACATACTAAAGCCTTTTAAACTGTCATATGAATTTGTATTAAACTAACTAGCATGCATTCTAATTAATCTAACGTGAATATCATAAATAATAAATACTAACTATTATAGAATCATGGAATAAAAATCTACTAGATAATAATGCATAAAATTTGTTTCAAAATAATTAATTTCGCATGGTTTCAAATAGATTATACTAAGTATAAGGAAATTACTCACTCATATTAAAAATAAAATCACAATAATTAACCAAAGATTTCATGTTTAATAATATAAAGAGTTCAAACTAATAAAACAAAAAAAATTTAAAAAAAGTAATGATAGTACTGTAGTGAGTTGAAGGCAGCGTGAAGATGATGATGACGGAATGTTGGTGATGATGCGTGATGATGATCATGAAGATGATGTTAGTGTGATGATGATGTAAGGAGATGAAGAGGAGAGACGGTGATGATGCGTGATATAGGGAGTTGGTGGTGTGGAGGCTGATTAAGGAGATAGGTAGGCATCTGGTGATGATGTCCTGGTGATGATAATATGAGGAGGTGGAGAGAAGAAGGAGGCTGTGTTCCCCACAGAAGTGGAGATTAGGTTGTTTTTATAGTATTATTCTACTAGGGTTTCCTTCCTTAAATTCCTTCTTTTCCAGGTCTTCTAATTCCTCTTAAATTAGGAGTAGTAATCTTGTAATCCCTAGCCCAAATAAATTATTATAAAAATAATATTTTTTCACAAATCATTATTTTTTGAGACCGACTTGATGAATTCGCTTGCAAAATCCTCCAGCAAATAAAATCCGAACTCCGACATCTTCTCTTCTCCTTTTTCTTTGTTAATGCTTAACCTAAAAATATATTAAATAAAGTAAATTAGGCAAAATAATATACAAAATATTATTAAAATAATTATTAAAAACATGCATAAATCATGACTTAACAAATTTCCCCACACTTAGACTTTGGATGCTCTCGTGCAAAGTAATCTAAGACTCCAGTTAAAAACTGACACTCTTTCTTATAAAGTCCTGCTCAAAATATAAAATTTACACTAGGCATTAGTTTGCTTTCAAAACAGTTTCATTCAAAATGAATTAGTTTTCCTTCCAACAAGTGAATAACTACTAAACATGTAACTACCATCAAAGTATTTCTTCATCGGCCTCACAATATCTCTTTAATGAAGTAACAAGAGCAATAATCATCCATCTCTTTTAAGCATTCATACATCGATCAAGAGGTCTAAAAAGTTTATGATAGAAAAATTGAAGACAGAGACAATTGAACGAGAAGGAATAACTCATTGAAATTGATTCTAAGCTTACCTTGTATTTTTTTTTCCTTTTCTTCTTCTTCTTCTTCTTCTTCTTCTTCTTCTTTTTTTTTCAAACTCCAATTGCGCACATATTTGAGGCCCATATAGGGTCTTAGAAATTAAATACTCCCTGTCTCACACTCACCCGAATAGAGGTGCTAGAGTAAATAATTTATTCTCATCATTATTTTATTTATTGACTATTTGTGTGGTACGAGTCATTAATGGATCCAAAAAGGGGCATGACTCTCCTAACATGGGTTACTCTATGCATAAGGCTCACCTTGAGACCTAAACTTAAGTGGAAAAGGTGTCGAGCCACCTACTCCTATCCATGTTGGTAATCTAACTTTTGTTTTCTTTTCTCTTTTTTTTTTAAGACAAGAAAAGTCACAAATTTTAATAAGTTATTCTACTAATTCAATAGTCTAGGAAATAGATTAGGCTATTTTATTGCCTCTAAAGTGGCTATATAACATAATCAAATAAGATGGATAATCATGACAGTTACTTATTAAAGAATATATAAGGATCACTCAAACTTCTTTGAATGACAGTTGCCATGCTCTAAGATCTTCACTCATAGAAGAATAAACTAAAAATAGCTAAGTAAAAAATTTTAAGCAAGAAAGCCTAGCATAAACTCATAATCATACATTGTTTATAAGAAAATCACAATTTTTTTTTTAAAGAATGAATACTGCAGGAACTAAATGCAGGATGCACCCTCCCCCACACTTAATTCATGCATTGTCCCTAATGCATGCAAAAAGATAGAAATAATGAAAATAAAAGTAAAATTAAATGTATACTTCCCTGAAAATATTGGATTGCCTCCCAACCAGCGCCTTTGTTTACTGTCGTTAGCTCAATGCAAATGAGCTCATGGATCCTCAAGTTGGATCTCCTCCGGTAAGCATACTTGATCTCCTTCATAAAAGTACTCTTACCTGTGACCATTTACTTTGAAAATTTTATCAGTAGCAAAGGATTTAACCTCAACAGCACCATATGGATAAGTCTTTACTACCATAAAAGGTCCTAGCCATCTAGAGTTCAACTTACCTGGAAAGGGTTTCTAATTTGAATTGAATAACAACACTTTTTCTCCCACCTGAAATTCTTTCCTACTAAGCTTAACATCATGAAAAGCTTTGGCTTTACCTTTGTAGATCACTGAATTGTCATAGGCTTCCAGGTAAATCTCTTCTAATTCCCACAATTGCAACTTACACTCCTTCCCTGCTAGGTCATAGTCTAAATTACACTGCTTCACCATCCAATATGATTTATGTTCCAACTCTACAGGAAGGTGACATGCTTGCCTAAAAACTAACCTATAAGGTGGCATACCTATAGGTGTCTTATATGCAGTGCTATAGGCCCAGAGAGCTTCATCTAACTTAAGACTCCAATCATTCTTATCTAATCTAACAACCTTTTCTAATAAGCTCTTAATATCTTTATTAGAGATTTCAGCTTGTCCATTTGTTTGGGGATAATAACCAATGGACATCTTATGAGTTACATGATATTTGGCCAACAAGGCACCTAAGGTTCTATTACAAAATGTGTTCCCCTATCACTAATGATTGCTTTGGGAACTCCATGTCTATGCAGAATGAGAGATTAAACAGATTTCACCACAATTTTAGCATCATCAGCTGTAGTAGCCACAGCTTCAATCCACTCAGATACATAGTCAAGCAGCATAAGAATGTAAGTAAAACGAAAAGAAGGGGCAAAAAGGTCCCATAAAATCAACATCCCATGCATAAAAAAATCCCACAAACATAAACATTGTGCAGGGGCATTTGATTCCTTCTAGATAAATTTCCTATCTTCTAGCATGCTTCACATCTTTTGCAAAATTCATAGACATCCCTAAAAATAGGAGGCCAATAAAATCCACACCCAAGAACTTTGTGTGCCATTCTTTTGGGTCCAAAATGTCCCCCACTTTTAGAAGAGTGACAGAAAGTTAAAATTGAATAAAATTCACTGACATCTACACGATGCCTTATAATCTGATCCCAACAAAGTTTCCATAAATATGGCTCATCCCAAACATAATATTTAGATTGAGCTCTTATCTTCTCCTTTTGGGCTCTAGATAAGTCTATAGGAAAGGTTTTGGTTATAATATAATTAACCATATCAGCATACCAAGGTAGCCTATTAGTGATAGGATATAAAGTCTCATCAGGGAAACAATCACTCAATGGATTTCCACTTTCTCCTTTATCTAGCCTACTTAGATGGTCAACTACTAAATTTTCAGCTCCTGGCTTGTCTTTAATCTCTAATTAGAATTCTTGTAGTGGTAATACCCATCTAATCAACCTAAGTTTTGAGTTATTCTTACTTAAGAGATGTTTAATAGCAGAATGATTAGTATAGATAGTAACTTTAACACCTAACAGATAAGGACAAAGCTATTCTAGGGTAAAAACAATAGCATACATTTCCTTTTCTGTTGTAGTATAGTTACACTGTGCTAAGTTTAGAGTTTTGGAAGCATAATAGATCACATGAGATACCTTCTCTACTCTTTGACCTAAGCCTGCACTGCCTTATCACTAGCATCACACATCAGTTCAAAAGGCAGGGCCCAGATAGGGGGTTGTACTATAGGAGTGGTGACCAATTTCACCTTCCATTGGTTAAAAGCTCTCCTACAGAAATCAAGCAAAGCATCTTTTGCAAGCAAACCACATACAGGGGAGGCAATCTTGGAAAAATCCCGGATAAATCTCCTATAAAGCCTAACATGACCTAAAAATGACTTCACCTCCTTGACATACTGTGGATAGGGCAAAGATTGGATGATTTCTACTTTAGCCTTATCAACCTCTAATCCTTTAGATGACACTATATGACCTAGTACTACCCCATGCTCCACCATGAAATGACACTTTTTAAAATTAAGCATGAAATTAGTCTCAATACAACGCTTAAGCACTAGAGTAAGATGATGCAAGCACTCATCAAATGAATCACCATGTATAGTAAAATCATCTATGAAAACTTCCATAATTTTGGTGATAAAATAAGAAAAAACACTCATCATACATCTTTGAAATTTAGCAGGAGCATCACATAGACCGAACGACATCCTTCTCAAAGCATAGGTGTCAAAAGGACAAGTAAAAGTGGTCTTTTCCTAATCCTCGGGAGCTCTAGGCACCTGAATATAACCTGAATATCCATCAAGGAAGCAATAGTGTGACCTCCCACCTAATCTCTCTGACATCTAGTCTATAAATGGCAATACAAAATGATCCTTCTTTATGACCTTGTTAAGCTTTCTATGGTCAATACACACTCTCTAACCACTCTGGAATCTAGTATGTATTAACCCACCTTCCTTGTTCTGCACTATTGTTGTTCCCCCCTTTTTAGGAACCATATGGATAGGACTAACCCACTCAGAATCAGTGATGGGATATATCACTCCAGCATCTAACCACTTAAGAATTTCTTTTTGAACTACCTCCATCATCAATGAATTTAGTCTTCACTGAGGATCTTTCTTAGGCTTAGCATCTGATTCTAATATGATTTTATGTGAACATAATATAGGGCTAAGTCTTTTAGGGTCTGCTAAAGTCTATCCTAATACTTCACTGTGTTCCCTAAGCACCCTAATAAGTTTATCCACTTGTTCACATGTAAGTGCATTAGAGATTATAATAGGTAAGGTCTCATCATCCCCTAAATAAGCATACTTAAGATTTTCAGAGAATGGTTTTAGTTCTAGCTTAGGGGGTGAAACGCGAGAGGGTAACATCTTCATGTGACTTTCAAGTAATCCTAACTTCTTAAGTCTGTCAACCACATGCAATTGCAATAAAGACTCTATGCTGCTCACTAACTCATTATTAATATGGTAAGGCACATTTTGAAACACAAACTGATCCAAACCTTGAGTAGGTATAGTTAACAATTCATCCTTATGACACAATTCATAAACATCTTGGGGCAATTCATCAATCACATCAAGTGCACACAAATAGTTCACATCAGCTGGAAATCTCATAGCATCAAAAATATTAAACTTAATAATTTCATCATCAAATTCCATAGTCAGTGTTCTTGCATGCACATCTGTTTTTATCCTAGATGTTTTAAGAAATGGTCTACCAAGCAATATGGGAACATCATGGCATGCAACACCCATGTCCAATACATAAAATTCAGTAGGAAAAATAAACTCATTCACTTGGATTAAGACATCTTCTAAAACTCCATATGGGTATGCATTACTCCTATCAGCTAACTGAATGATTAAATATGTTCTCTTTAACTCTCCTAAGTGTAGTTTATCATAAACAGACCTAGGCATCACATTGATGGAAGCTCCTAAATTAAATGTGGCTCTATCAAAGGAGAGGTTTCCAATTTTACAAGAAATATAAAATACATCTAGGTCCTTACACTTAGGGGGAAGCTTCTTTTGGAAAATAGCAAACACGTTTTCCCCTACACTTACCTTTTCGTTCCCTTTCAGTTTATGTTTTGCAGTACAAAACTCTTTAAGGAACTTGGCATAACGAGGCACCTGTTTTATGGCATCTAGGAGAGGAATGTTGATGTCTACCTTCCTAAATATTTCTATGATTTCTTGGTTTGCCTCATCTACCTTAGGGTTTTTCCCTCTCAGTTACTAGGAAAAGGTGGTAATGGCTTGTGAGGTTCCTTCTTATCCTTACCTACTTCTTTAACATTAGAGATGGTGTCTTGGTCTTGGTTAGGTTCAGGCTTGTTGACCTCTATTTCATGTTCTACCTCTCTATTCTTCCTATGTTCCTTCACTTCTTTCCCACTCCTAAGTGTCATGGCACTCACATTTTTCTTCGGGTTCTAGAATGGTTGAGATAGCAACCTATGTTGTATTTGCGCCTGGACATTGCTAACTATGGTATCAGTAGCAGCCTATCTCTCCTGGACCTATTTAAGAGTCATCTCTATGGTGCCGATCTCCTTTTTCTGGTCATCCATCTTTTTTTATAACTTGTTTTAAAAGGGAATTTGTTTTATCCTAAGCAGATGGTTGATGTGATGGTTGGTCAAAGCCAATGGGGTTATTCTTGGCCCATACCTAAGGTTAGGCTGGTCTCTCCATCCTTCATTATAAGTGTTGGAGTATGGGTCGTACTTCCTTTGTCCTCGGTTAGAGAACATAGCATTCACATCACCCCCTAGAAGTGTAGGGCACACATCAGTAGCATGTCCCTCTAAACAGCAAATACCACACACCACTACTTTCTGAACTCCTCCAGTGATGAGTTTGTTCAGCATAGCAGTGATCTGAAACAACTGGGTCTCTATAGATGGACCTGAGCTAAGCTCATTGACCTTCCTAAACTGGGGTTCCCCAGTTCCAAATTGTTGAGTATTTTACGCCATGATATTAAATAATTCCCTAGCCTAAGCTGGAGTCTTATTAACCACAGTTCCCCCACTAGTAGCATCCACCATATTTCTATCTATACTTAATAAACATTCATAGAAATATAGAATCAATAATTATTCAAAAATTTGGTGTTGGGGACAAGTAGCACATAATTTGTTAAAATGTTTCCAATACTCATAGAAAGTTTCCCCATTCTTTTGTTTAATTCTACATATTTCTTTTCTAATGGATCCAATTCTAGATGCGGGAAAATTTTTTTCTAAAAATGCTTTATGAACTTGGGTCCATGTAGTGAATGTTGCAAGGGGTAAGTAATATAACCCGTCTTTGGCCTCATCTTAAAGTGAGAAAGGAAAGGCCCTCAATCTAACTTAGTCATGGTTGATAGCCTCAGGTTGCATGGTCGAACATGTAATTATGAACTCATTAAAATGGCGATATGGGTCCTCATTAGGCAATCCATGAAACTTAGGCAGTAAGTTTAAAAATTCAGAGTTCAATTTCAGTGGTCGGTCGAATACAGTATAAGTGATAAGTGCTTAATATGTAGATCTTTTTAGGGCTATTTTGCCTCGTTTTTAGGAGAATTTGTGCTTAATAATGTTGTTTACTCTCCTACTCTTGATTTATGCTTAGGTGCAGCTGTTTTATGTATTTTGCAGAATTTTTAGTCTTTTTACCTAGCATTTGCCCTTTAATGGCTGTGTTTTGATCTCCCCCATGGTTATCCATGAGTTGCTACGTCCGTTGAGCAAGAAAAAGAGCAAGAAATCGATTCCAGCACAGACCACGGTTATCCATGAGTTGCTACGTCCGTTGAGCAAGAAAAAGAGCAAGAAATCGATTCCAGCACAGACCACGGTCAGACCGTGGTAGGCCTGTAATTGCTGCCTTTTCATTTTCCCTCGGCTGTGTTGCTGAGATCAACTTGAATTTCCTATAATTAGCGACGTTTAGCAGCGAATGAGAGCAATCCCTAGCAAGCAAAGCAAGTTAGAGTTAAAATTAGTTTAGTTTATTTTGTCTCAAATTTTGTTCTTCGCTTAGTTTTCTTTTTTTTTTTTTGGGCTTTTGTGTGATTTTTTTTTGGGCTTTTGTGTGAGTTTTGAATGTGAGAGTTCCGATCTTGAGGCGGTTTTGAAGCCCTTGGTGAAGGCCATCTCAGTCGAGCCCTTTCCGCTTAGATTTTGCCGATTTTTGGTTAGTTTATTTATCTTTTATCATGTCTGAGTAGTTTTTTTAGTCTAGGAATTTAGTAGTTTTTAGAAGTGTATTAGATCATATTTTGGTTCATTCAATTGTGCTTATTTTCATGATTGGTTTGATTTCGTTCTATCAAATGTTTGATATATTATGAGTTGATTTTTGACCAAAATTTACTTGCACACTTGAAACAATCGTGTGAGCATTTAAAAGACGACATTTGGTTGTTGGACTACTTGAATAGACTTAGCATAATTTCGCCTCAAAAGGGAGATTTATATGCTACGAGGGCTAGTAAGTAGTCGAAGACTTTGAACTTCAATTAAGTCAAATTAGTTTGAAAGAACGACGTTTGCTTAGTTTAGGCAAATTTGATTGATTCAGAAAGAATAGATCAAGTGTCTAGAAAAGATTACAATTCCTCAGAATTAACCAATTGGAGAACAACACATATTTATAAATTTTGATGCAATTCTCTTCCATAACTGCAAAAACTCCTAGACATTTTTCTCTTATTGATTTAGACGAGTTCATTTGCAGTAGTTAATCGAAATCACTTGAAATAGAGTTTTGCTGATCATGTTCTGACAAGACGAGGCTCGATAGATTACTTTAGTCCTTGAGGAACAATATCTTTTATCTATACTACGACTGCCCTTATGGTAGTGGTCAAGTTTTTTGGCACCGTTGCCGGGGTCTAAGTTGCTAACTATTGAGTATTGTCTTACGCACGTGACTAAGCATTTTATTGTTTTGTTTTGTTTTGTTTTCTTATTATTTTTCTTTTTCTTGTTTAATTGTGCTGGTGGTGTTGGTGAAAGTGCTCGCAGGAATTTTTTCTACTTTATGCGAAGTCTAATTTTGTACGAGCCTGATCTAGAGATTGAGAGGACTTTTCGCTTAAGGAAGAAAAAGCAAAGGACCGAAGAGCAAAGGTGCGAGGCAAAAAGGAATTCAAACATGGTGGGTGAAGAAAGAA
Organism: Carnegiea gigantea; assembly: GCA_029747015.1. Lineage (NCBI taxonomy): Eukaryota > Viridiplantae > Streptophyta > Magnoliopsida > Caryophyllales > Cactaceae > Carnegiea > Carnegiea gigantea. The sequence goes on from JAKOGI010000502.1 coordinate 518,235, forward strand.
GGACTCTTTGAGATTTCGTTACTCCTGGAGTCCAAGGGATTGCCTCAAGCATAGCTCGGCCTGCTGCGGATGTCAATAACTTCGATCTCAAGCCAACACTTATTTCCATGGTGCAGCAATCTCAGTTCAGAGGAACTCCTTTAAAAGACCCGAATCTACACCTCTTGGTATTTTTAGAGGTGTGCGATACGCTAAAGTTAAACGGAGTCTCCAGTGATGCGATTCACCTGTGGTTATTCCCTTTCTCATTGAGGGATAAGGTGAGGGCTTGATTGCACTCTTTGCCGCCAAGTTGTATAATTACTTGGGACGAGTTGACAAGAGTTTTCCTCGCCAAATTCTTCCCTCTAAGCAAGACAGCGAGCCTGAGAAATCAAATCACCAACTTTTTGCAAAAAGATGATGAGACACTCTATGAAGCCTGGGAGCATTTTAAAGATCTATTGCGTTTGTGCCCCCTCATGGTCTTCAGCACTGGATGATTATCCAAGCCTTTTATAACGGTGTGACCCAAGCTGTAGGTCCACTATTGATGCAGCGACAGGAAGAACTTTAATGAGCAAGACTGACAATAAAGCCTATAACCTTATCGAGGAGGTGGCGCTTGATAACTTTCAATGGTCCATCGAGCATGCCCAATGCAGACGGGTTAGAGGTAAGCTTGAAGTTGATGCTTTTACTTTATTTTCTGTTAAAGTAGACGCCATGACTAAAAGATTAGACCAAATGAATATTAATGCTGTGAACTTAAGTGCCCCTTCCCCTTGTGAAATTTGTGGTTCAATTGGGCATATATCTCTGAATTGTCAAGTTAGGAGCCCTTTTTCCCAAGACCCCAATAAAGTTAATTATGTTCAAAATTTCAACTCGAGACTGACTAATGACTCCTACTCTAATACCTATAATCCGGGTTGGAAGAATCATCTGAATCTTTCTCATAGGTTGAATCCAAACACTATAAACATGCCCCCTACGAATCCTAGAGTACCCCCTGCCTTTCAGAGACCCCTATTGATGTATTCTAGCCTCACTAATGCAAGGATTTACAAAAGGGATTCAAGAATGCATATGGGTAGGGTGGAGAGAGATGAAATCAAAGATAACAAGAATAAGGATAGAACACAAGTGGGCTAGCAAGTTTGATTTGAATACCCACCTTGGTTCACACACACTTGGGCAAATCTTCTTAGTTCAACTAAGTTACAGAACCTAATCACCTTCTTAGCTGAATCAAGAAGACCTAGAGACCCACTTGAGGCTGCCACACACAAGATACAACACTAGGATTTCAAGAGAGGTAGAGAGAGTTTTCTAAACTCAAGATTATCATTCATTCAAAGTTGTGATACAAAAGGGAAGTGGTCAGCTTTTAAAGAAGCAAATAAGCCATTTCCAACTTCAAAATTAGCTAAGGGGGACCAAAAGTATAAAGGGGGAGTGGGAAGGGCCAATTCGACCACCCTAAGCGCAAAGCAAGTCTAATCTACCTTTCGCCACCTCATTAGGACTAATGATGCTCCCAAATGAGGGGTCAAGCTTTCTAGGCAGCCTAATTACATTAGTACAACTCAGCTTGTAGAAAAAGTACAAGAAAAACCCAAGGAAAAAGGACCCTTGTACCAGCTAGTGTATAACAGGGTAAAGGGCTATTTTGCTTATACTTTGAGCTGGGTAAAAGTAGCACAAGGGGGTGCTTTAGGGGCCCTTTAAACACCTGGCTTGATAAATATTTATGTCTTCTTTCATGCCTCAAAGTTTCAAAAAAGTTAGACTTTAATAAGTAAACTTAATCTCCCTTGAATCTGGCCTTCCTTGGATTTACGCTAGAACTGCACCATCTGAAAGAAGTTGCTGGTTGACCTAGCAAATGATCTCCAAATGCCTTGAAACTTGATTTATTTGAAAGCTAACATCTTAAACTTAAGGGGGGTGTTAAAGCAGTCAATCATCCCCTCAGTAGCTGGTCCAAAAAGGCAGATAAAACCGGGCTAATTTTTGGTTGAACTGGACAGGTTGCTATTGGATTGATTTAGGGTGTTTCTGACAAAAGTCTGAATTTCCTTAACTTCCTTGATGTTGCTGGCCTCTTGTAAGCTTGAGGGGGAGAGGTTAGAGGGTTTAATGAGATGGTCCCCATCATACTGCCCGATTTGATTGGAGTTTGACCTCGAACTTCAAAGTTCTTCATCTTCCTCATAGTATGGGCTTAGGTCAGCCACATTGAAGGTGGCAGAGACTCCATACTCACCAAGAAGGTCTACCTTGTATGTATTTGGACCTATCTTCTCAAGTTTCTCAAATAGACCATCCGACCTTGGCATGAGTTTGGACTTGTGTTTACTTAGGAATCTCTCCTTCCTGAAGTGAATCCACACCAAATCTCCAGGCTGAAAATGAGCCTCCTTCCTATACGTGTCAGCGTCTGACTTGGCTTACTCATTGGACTTCTCAATCCGTTCCCTTACTTTGGCATGAAGATCTTGGATTTCCTTGGCTCCCTTCTCAGCCTCGCAACTAAACATAGTGAGATTAGGAATTAGAACCAATTCTAATGGATTCCTTGGATTGCAACCATACACCACTTGAAAGGGGGAAAGGCTTGTGGCCTTACTTGGTGTTCGGTTGAAGACAAACTCGGCATGGCAAAGCAACTCATCCCACCCCTTGATGCTTTCTTTAGTAGAACCCAATGCAAGGTCCCCAAAGTATGATTGGTTACCTCCGTTTGACCATCCGTTTATGGGTGGTAAGTTGTCCTAAACCGGAGATGAGTGCCTAACTTTCTCCATAAGGTGAGCCAAAAGTGACTCAAGAACTTGGTGTCCCGATTCGAAACCATGCTCCTTGGAATGCCACGAAGATGCATAATCTCTTTGAAGTAGAGATTAGCAATATGAGGGGCATTATTTGTGATATAACAAGCCAAAAAGTGAGCCATCTTTGAGAATCTATCCACCATCGCCATGATGGAATCCTTGTGTCTTTGTGTCCTTGGCAATCCCGTGATGAAATCCAAGCTATTATCCTCCCATGGGCCGTGTGGAACCGGAAGTAGAGAGTAAAGGCCTTGAGGCTGAAGGTGACTCTTGACAAGTTAGCAAGTGGAACACCTCTTCACATAATGCTCTACATCCTTGGACATGCTTGGCCAATAATAGTGCTCCTTAGGCATGGAGCAATTCTTCTCTATGCCAAAATGCCCAGCTAAAGCTCCCCAATGGAGCTCTTGAATCAAGAGTTCTCTAAACCCACACTTTGCTATGCATAGCCGGTTTCCTTTGAATAGAAACCCATGCTCCAAATAAAACAATTCGTGAGCATGGCTAATGTTTTTCTTATAGATTTCCTTGAAATCCTCATCTTAGGCATACATCCCCTTAACACACTTAAAACCAAGGGCTTTGGATTCCAAGGTAGAGATTAAGAGGTACCTTCTTGACAATGCATCCACACCCTTGTTCGTCTTCCCGGCCTTATGGTGGATTATGAAATGAAAGGATTGCAAGTATTCAACCCATTTTGCATGCCTTGGGTTGAGTTTGTGTTAACCTTGAATGAACTTAAGTGCTTCATGATCCGAATGGAGAATGAACTCTCCTCCCACTAAGGAATGCCGCCAATGCTCTAAATCTCTCACAATTGCATAGAACTCCTTGTCATAAGTGGAGTACTTCCTCTTTGCATCATTGAGTTTTTCACTAAAGAAAGCCACCGGCCTCTTTTCTTGAGATAGGACAGCCCTATCCCCATACCAAAAGCATCACATTCCACTTCAAAGACTTTGGAGAAGCGTGGAAGGGCAAGAACGGGTGCACTGGTAAGCTTGCACTTGATGTCCTCAAAGGCCCCTTGAGCTTGTTCAGTCCATTCAAACCATTTGGCCTCGAGAACTTCGATCATGGGAACAACAATGGTGCTAAAATTCTTCACAAACCTCCTATAAAAAGAGGCTAGACCATGAAACCTTTGAACTTATTGAATTGAGGTGGAAAAGGGCCACTCACAGATGGCCTTGATCTTACTTTCATCAACATGAATTCCTTGGGCCGAAACAACATATCGTAAGAAGATGACTTGTGAGGAGAAAAAGTGACATTTCTCCAAGTTTCCATAAAGCTTTTCTTAAGCTAGAATACTCAAGACTTGGTGTTGGTGCTCAGCATGCTCTTCTTCACTCTTGCTATACACCAATATATCATCAAAGTAGACAACAATAAACTTGCCGATGAGGGGCTTTAGAACTCGGTTCATAAGCTTTATGAATGTGCTTGGTGCATTTGTCAAACCAAAGGGCATAACAAGCCACTCATTAAGTCCTCCTTTGGTCTTGAAAGCCGTCTTCCACTCATCCCCTTCAAAGATCCTAATTTGATAATAGCCACTTCTAAGATCAATCTTAGAAAAGATGGTGGCTCTATATAGCTCATCAAGAAGATATTCCAATCTTGGAATAGGATAGCGATGCTTGATAGTAATCTTGTTTATCGCTCTATGATCCACACACATCCTCATTGACCCATTTTTCTTAGGGATAAGCAAGGCCGACATGGCATATGGGCTAAGGCACTTACGGATTAAGCCCTTAACTAGTCGCTCATCTACTTGCCTTTGCACTTCTTGTGTTTCTTGAGGGCTCATATGGTAGGTCGGCTTGTTCGGAAGGGTGGCATCGGGAATAAGGTTAATCTTGTGTTGTATAGACCTTTTAGGGGGGAGGCCATGGGGTACCTCACTTGGGAAGGCATGTTCAAAGGCTTTTAGGAGGGGATAAGCAAAGGATGGGAAGAATCCTTAGCTTCGGCCGGTTCATGGCCAAGTGAAATCCACTGTTTGAATTCATCATACTCATGGAGTTGGGAATAGAAGAGGGTAGTGAGAAAGACATCCATGCTACGAATGTCTTGGGGCTTTCTTTGAGGGGTAAGCTTGAGAGGGGTAAGGGTGATTTTCTTGTGGTCTTTGGTGAAAGTGTATGTGTTTAATCAGCCACCATGCATAACATTTCTATCAAAGAGCCATGGACGTCTCAAGAGGACGTGGCAGGCATCCATAGGCACAATATCACATCAAATCTCATCTTTGAGGTTCTTCCCAATAGATAAAGTAAGCAAACACCGAGTAGAGATTTGTAAGCCTTTACCTTGATTAAGCCATTGGATTGTGTAAGGGCTACGGTGTGGTGAGACCGAGAGCTTAAGCTTCTCTATAAGAGTCTTGGAAGCAACATTGGCACAACTTCCCCCATCTATAATGAGAGAACAAACCTTCCCCTTCACGGTACACCGAGTGTGGAAGATGTTTCCCCTTTGTTCCAAGTTATTTTGGGAAGCAAGGCCACTCAAAGCTCTTCTAATCACAAGCATTTCTCCTTCATCGGTTCCCTCTTCAACGTCTTCAAGGGCTTTGATCATGAGAAGGTCCTTCTCCCCTTCATCATGTTCCGCCTCTAGCTCCTCACAAGAAGCTTGGTACTCAACCAAAGTGACCACTCTTTTGTTAGGGCATTTGGATGCATAATGTCTAAGGCCTTGACAATAAAAACACCGTTTCTTGTTGACAGTTTTAGGGGGGCTATTTTGAGGGGGTTTGTGGGGCAGTGGGTGGAGGGGGTCTCGGGTTTGTGTTTGGGGTGGATTTAGGAGGTTATAAGATGGCTTTTGAAGTGGGTTAGGCTAGAAACCATGCCATTGCCTTTGATTCTCTTTTACAACGCCACTTTGTGAGCTAAAACACTAAGCTCATCCAAAGAAGTCTAAAGGTGGAGTTCAACCATATGAACAATCTCCTCATTCAAACCACTTAAGTACGTAATCAAGGTGTGGGACTCATCCTTCTTCAAATCACACTTCAAGAGTGATTGTCCAAAGTCTATAGTGTACTCTTCTACACTCTTAGACCGTTGTTTGAGGTGGTGGAGTTTAAGGAAGTTATCTTGCAAATAATAGGAAGGTAGAAACTTGGACTTAAGTTTGGACTTTATTTTCTCCCAAGTTCTTATCTTCCCTTTTCCTTTCCTAACTCTCTTAGTTATAACATTTGACCACCAAATAGAAGCATACTTTCTAAGCTTCAAAGCAATAAGTTTTACCTTCTCTTCTTCGGGGATGTCTTTGAACTCAAAGACTCTCTCAATGGTTTGCAGCCAATCCAAGAACAAGTCTGAATCAAGTTGGCCTTCAAACTAAGGGATATCCACTTTGACGTCATTATAACTTCGGTCATGAGATCTATGGTGCCTCCTTGATCTCCTTGCATACTCTTCCTCACCGAAATCACCAAGTGAGTTGCTTTCTTCCTCCTCGAAGTCATCCGAATTAGCTTGCTTGCTTGCGCTTCTAAAAGTCCTCAAGTTCCTCCTCTTCTCTTGTAACATTTGGCCAAGTTGTTATTGTAAATACTTAACTTGCGCTTCCAATTCGACCTTCTCTCTCAAGGCTTGTTCAGCCACTTGCTCGGGAGTAAGGCTAGAAGACATTATGTAGCTAGGTTCTTTGTGGGTTGGCTTTGTGTTTGGCTAAGGGTTGTGTTTGAGGTTTGGAAGCTACGGCCACAAGAGGGTAGCCAAGCTCTAGTACCACTTGATGTATTCTAGCCTCACTAATACAAGGATTTGCAAAAGGGATTCAAGAATGCATACGGGTAGGATGGAGAGAGATGGAATCAAAGATAACAAGAACAAGGATAGAACACAAATGGGCTAGCAAGGGTGATTTGAATACCCACCTTGGTTCACACACATTTGGGCAACTCTTCTTAGGTCAACTAAGTTATAGAACTTAATCACCTTCTTAGTTGAATCAAGAAGCCCCAGAGACCCACTTGAGGTTGCCACACTTAAGATACAACACTAGGATTTTAAGAGAGGTAAAGAGAGTTTTCTAAACTCAAGCTTCTCACTCATTCAAAGTAGTGATACAAAAGAGAAGTGGCCGACTTTTAAAGAAGCAAATAAGCCATTTCCAACTTCAAAGTCAGCTAAGGGGGATCGAAAGTACAAAGGGGAAGCAGGGAAGGGTCAATTCGGCCACCCTAAGTACAAAGCAAGTCTAATCCACCTTTGGCCACCTCATTAGGACTAATGATGCTCTCAGATGAGGTGTCAAGCTTTTCTAGGCAGCCTAATTACATTAGTACAAGTCAACTTGTAGCAAAAGTACAAGAGAAACCCAAGGAAAAAGGACCTTTGTACCGGCTAGTGTATAACCGAGTAAAGGGGTGTTTTGCTTATACTTTGAGCTAGATAAAAGCAGCACAAGGGGGTGCTCTAGGGGCCCTTTGAACACCTGGCTTGATAAATATTAATGTCTTCTTTCATGCCTCAAAGTTTCAAAAAAGTTAGACTTTAATAAGTAAACTTAATCTCCCTTGAATCTGGCCTTCGCTGGATTTATGCCAGAACTGCACCATCTAAAGACGTTATTGGTTGACCTAGAAAATGATCTCCAAATGCCTTGAAACTTGATTTATTTGAAAGCTAACATCTTAAACCTAAAGGAGGGTTAAAGCAGCAATTATCCCCTTAGTAGCCGGTCCCAAAAAGCAGATAAAACTAGGCTAGTTTTCGGTTGAACTGGACAGGTTGCTGTTAGACTGATTTAGGGTGTTTCTAACAATGGTCTGAATGTCCTTGACTTCCTTGGTGTTGCTGGGCTCTTGTAAGCTTGAGGAGGAGAGGTTAGAGGGTTCAATGAGATGGTCCCCATCACCCATTCTCTTCTCAGATGCCTCAAAAGTCTAATTTAGAAGTAATGATGGATAACATGCTTATGGCGCAATAGAAATAGGATGAGTATATTAAGCAATTACCCTCAAAGGTTAATGTGCTTACAGCTCATAATAGGATGTCAGAAGCCCAAATTGCTCAAAAAGCCACTTTTTTATCTACGCCCTCAGATAGACTCCCTAGTAAACCTGAACCTAACCCTCGAGAGCACTATAACTATGTTACCATAAAGGAAGAAGGGGGCTTAACTGACTCTGAGGAAGTACTAATGGAAGTGGGTAGAGAGATAACTATGGCTGGTAGTAAGGAAAGCAACAATAGTAGCAAGACTACCATTTTCAAGGAAAATGACAATGTTGAGATCCCAACCATTTTTGCCCCTAAGCTTCCTGACCCAGGTAGTTTTTCTATCCCCTGCATTGTAGGAAAGGTAGAAATTTAGAGACGTCTATGTGATTTAGGTGCAAGTGCCAGCAGAATGCCCTACTCTTTGTTTCATAAGCTGCACCGAGGACCATTACTAGCCACTACCTTTTCACTACAGTTGGCTGATGGTTCTATGACACAACCCATTGGCAAGTTGAAAGATGTTCCTGTCAATATAGGAGACATTTGGGTATTAGAAGACTTTATTATAGTCGATATGGTTGAAACTGATGATGCCAAAATTATCCTAGGTAGGCCCATTTTGGCAACAACTGGTTGCCATATTGATGTGAGCGAGGGTCGTATTTCTTTTGAGATAGAGGGGAGATTTGCTATGTTTAGTCATAGGAAGGAGGATGTAGTTTCTCCTCATTCTTCTATATTAGATGCATTACCCCTTTTCCCTGAGTATGATATAGAGGATGTCTTGAATGATAAAGATCCTCCTGATTCTGAATGGATTTCATATGAGGACCCTAGCCAAGGGTATGTTAAGGTAGAGTTTTCTGCTCCTATGCTACCTAACATGCCCAAGGTTGAGGCCCCTGTTTCGAATGATTCTTTGATGAGTGAGTATTGCAGGTTTGCACAAGTTGTTCACTCTATACCCCATTTGGAAGGTTGCAATATCGATTTTGATGTAGGGGTTGAATAAGCTGATGATAGTCCGTCTGATGGGCCACAGGAGCTATTTGTTTTGTACGCTGACAGTGCATTATGGCACCAAGTTACAAATACAAAGGACCTACAACCAGAACTTCTGCAGTGGTACCTTCAACTGAAGAAGTTCGACTTTGTGGTTCGCGATAAGGCTGATCCGGACCAAGCCTAGAACAAGGGTCAAGCTCTTGACCTCAAAAGAACGCTTCTTGAGAGGCAATCCAAGCTCTCTTTCTTTTTCCCTTTTTATAGTTTTGATTTTTTTTACTTTTTGTAGTTATATCTTCGAAGAAAAAAAAAGAAAGCAAATGAAAAAAAAAAAGAAGAAGAAAGAAACCAAAAAAAAAAATATGAATAAAATATTGGCACCACGGTCAGGAAAACTAGAAATACGGCCATGGGGTGCCAACCCTTAAAAAAAAGAAAAAAAACCGAGTACCAGCAGACACCACGAACGGACCGTGGTGGGTCCCACGGTTCGTGGTGGTCTGCTACGGGCTGTGGCCTAGGTTTTTGACCGTAGTGCCCTTTCCCTTTCCCCTCACACCCCATCTTCTTCACTCGACTCTTTCTCTCTCTTCCTCCCTTCTCTCTCTGTAAAACCTCCGTAACCAACACCTTCAATCTCCCTTAAAACTTCTCCATTTTTCTTCATTTTCAAACCAAATTCCTTCCTTTCACTTAATATCCCCATTTCACCCACAAAATCTCATCTCTTTTCTTCTTCTTCTTCTTCAAAATTCACCTCACCCTCATTCATCCGCCATACCCATCCTTTTCTCTCTCTAATTCTTCATATTTTTACTTATTTTCTTTAATTTTCTAGGTTTTCGTTCATATTTTTGGTTTTAGTTTTGCTTTTGGTTAGGTTTTGTAGCCACGGCACCAACTAAAAGGCAAAGAAGCACCAAGGAGGTTGGTTCATCAAGTCAAGCACCACCCTAACCTCAAAGGACATCTAGAACATCAACCAATGCGTGTGCTAGAAGTAACATTCTTCACCCTCTTGGTTTGACTCATCTTGATTATGTTGCTAGGTATAATTGTCTGAATGAATGTGTAGTAGTAGCAACTAGATACTATGTGAGGATTTGTTAGCCCGATTGGGAATGTTGGATGATATTCGTTGGTTGTTTACAAGAGGTGGTATAAGCCACTTTTTAAACTCAAAGAGCATACGTACCAGGACCTGACCTCAGACTTTTTAAGTACACTTCATGTAGAGGGCACTAGAGGACCTTAATGTCAAGTTGGATATATATCGTTTTATTTGCAGGGTCAATTGTATGAACTGAACATAGGTACTTTCAATAATATCTTCGATTTTCCGCTTAGTATGGATTTACCGAATCGCCAAGTCCCCCGCAAATTCAACCCGAATGCTTTTTGGGGTGAACTTTCAGGGAGTGTTAGGTACAGTATCAGTTCATCGAAATGTACACATATCAGAAACCCTTGCATTAGAGTAGCTCAGCGTATCCTTGCTTGTTCTCTGTTGGCTCAGGACGATAGTCTAAATGTCCAGAGATTATCTGAGTTGTACTTTCTGTCCTGTATGCTTGATGGTGTTCAACTTGACACATGTTCATTTTTAGCTAGACAATTACATAGTGCTGCTGTTAGCATTAAAGTTAGGATAGTCATTGTTGGGATTATAACTACTATTGCTAGATTCTTAGGTGTTGAGCCCAATCCCGAGGATAGAGTTTTTGGGTCTGAGGGCTTGATCAAGTTGCTTTTGAGATTATGAATTTTTGTAAAGTTAAGGCTGACTGTTTGTGTTGGATTGACCCCGGAGACCGGCTTTTGCCGCTTCCCAATGTCGATCGCACTACTCTATTTCACCGGGCTAACCTTTTTTGGGTACCTGATGATGACGAGATTGTTCGACCCCTACCCTACCAACCAACTCCTTGATCTAGTCAAACAGGACCTAGTTCTTCCTCTCATCCACCCCCACCTGACTATTTTAACCTCCAAGACACCCCTAAGTCCATTCAAGAGGAGCAAGTTTCCCTCCGAGAGTTTGTTGCTTCAGAGAGCGCTGCTCTTCGGGACTTTATCCAAGAGCACCATGATAAGTTTCGTGGGTTGCTTGCTTCCCAGAACCAATATTTCCAAGACTATAGGGCATGTTTAGAGACCTAGCGAGATTGGCATATCTCTTATGGACAACCACCCCATCCTCCTCCACATCCTCCTCTCTGATTTTGTTTTCTGCTACTCCCCTTCCCTTTTTATTATAATGTGCTCACATTGAGGGCAATATGTGATTCAAGTATGGGAGAGTTAGTTATTATATTTGGCATCTGATTCCTATTTTTGTTTTGTGTGTTTGTTTTTTCTTTGTATAAATTTTTAGTGGTAGTTTTCGTAGTTTTTGTTTTAGTTTTGTTTTAATCGTGCATTTAGTTTTCTTCTAGGTTGCATTTTAGTTTCTTTCTTTTGTTAGTTTCTTTTGCATTTTAGTTTGCATTGTTTGTTAAAAAAAAACACCAAAAAAAAAAAAAAACTCCACCAATGATGATCTCTACAGATTTGGTAACTTTCTTTGGTTTAGTTTGATCCTTTGATTCGCACGAATTGTGCATAAATATTTGCAAATAAGTTTTCAAAATGAATTCTATGTTTTGACCACATGTTGGATGCGAATTGATCTTCCCCATGAGTCTTTACAAGATTTTGGCATGTGTTTACTAGTGAGCTAGCTTTGTCTTTGGTAGATATTTCGTGAGACTTTGAGCTTTTAGAGACTATTTATCATTATTAGTCTCATATTTCTTTTATGTGTGACTTTTTCTTGACGTCATTTCTCTAGAACTTGCTTTGATTCTCATTCAAGATCACATTTTGCATATGCATTTAGGCAATATGGTTAAGGCATTTTTCTTTCTTTGATTTGTTTAACACCATAGCCAAATAGTCGGCCTAGTTGTGTATTGTATCCCTTGTTAGCCCCTTTGAGCCTAAAACTATTTTTTTTAATTTGAACCTCCTATTTTTAGCTCATGGCCGAATACTTATCTTACCCTTAAGCCAAAGTTAGAGGAGCATTACATTCTTTTGCATCAAGTTTGATAGAGCATTAGCAAGGTGAATTATTATTTTCTTTAGTGAATTTTGGTTGTTTGGTGCAGGGATGTAAATATTTGATAAATCCCTTATTTTATTGTGTAACATTTAGAGAAGAGTTCGATTTTAAAGTTCGTTATGGAATTCCCTTGGCTATTCCTTTCTGAAAAAAAAGGAAGGGAAAAAAAATGAGAACAAAAGAAAAAAGAAAAGAAACCCCAAAAAAGAAAAGAAAAAAAATTCGAAGACAATTATTGATGGAGTCCTACCAAGCCAAGACCTTGCTCCAGATGAGACAAGTCCAAGTCGGCCAAGAACAAGGTCCCAAACTAAGAAGATCGCTCACCTTTGGCAAGAAGCTGAAACTAGCACAACCGGCCTGCACAAGCCCGGTTTTGTGCATCTGATTTCTTAAGCCATTTCATGGCTTAAGGCCAATATTTTTGCATTTTTGGAATCCTCAGGAAGTTAACTTTCAAGTCCAAGCATTGAATTCAAGTCATGCTACAAGAGGATGAAAGATCAAAGGCGTTTTTCCCAACCGGCCAGAATTAGTCCAATTCTGCACGGTTAAAAGTTTGCATATGATTACCTTACTTAATCCATGTTTAGCCTTGATTTCTTAAATGAGGGGGTTTATATACACCTTTTAACTTTCTCCCCCACGTTTAAAACCCAAGCCATATCCTTTTTTCTTTGGGTAAACTTGGCCTGAAAACCGAGTGCAAAACTGCCCATTGCGCACGGTTTGGAGGCACGGCTGAGCAAACCCTTTCCGGTGGGTTTCCTTGCTATCAACTGAGTTGGCACACCTCCCAAGGCTGGGCACACACCCCAAGGCAATCATCATCAGCTACAACCTTGGAAAGAACGGCCAATGAGAAGGAAGAGACAAGGAAAGATGTCCCTTGAATGCCATTGGCCAGCCGCAAAGGGGATTGCCACTTTTCGGCTACTCACATGGCTACTTGCTGCCTTTGAACGCTGATTAAGCTTAGGGACAAGTTGATTATGTTGTAATGATCATTTGTCTTGTTTTCCTTGAAGGTTTAAGTGTGTTTTGATTAGTCTTAGGCATGCTTGAAGCCAATTAGCTCTAACCGTGGCAATTAGAGCTAGTTAATACCTTTCCCTCCTAGGAAGGAAAAGTGAGGTGCTTGCTAGCTTGCTTAGCTTGGTCATTTTGCTGCTTATGTAAGGCCTCTCACAAAGGAGAGAAAAAAAACTTCAGTTTTTAGTAAAAGAAAATCATAGAGAGCTTGTGAGCTTTCTCTTCAAAATTCTTGCTTGCTTATCTTAGTTTAGGCCAAACTAAGTGGTGTTCAAGTGAGTCTTAATCTTGATTGAGTGGTGATTCTGTATCTTAATCAAGCTTAAGGGCCCTAAACTCAAAGATTAGTGGTGTTTCTGTATCTAATCCTCGAGTTTAGTTCTATCCTAAATCACTTGATTAGCTTGAATCTTCAAGTTGATCTTCTTCGTTCTTCGTGTTCTTCATTTATCACCTTCAATACTTGAATGTTCTTCAAGTCATTCCATTAAACCACCTACCATACTTCCATTCCCCCCTTTCAATACTACTCCTTCTACCTTTCCCCTCATAGAATCAAGTCCAAACAAAGCTCATTGCATTAGAATAGGCTTTGCTCTCAAAGACATTCAAAACCGTGAAGATTCATCCAAGGCAAGCTTATCACAGTCCACGCACGGTTCAACGCACGCCCGTGCGTACCCTGCAATTTGCAACCCGAGGCTGCACACGGTTGGACGCACGACCGTGCGTCTTCCCTTCTCGAATTGTCTTTCTTTTGATGTGAGGTTGCTTGGGTTGTCCCTACCCTTGGCCTTTACATCATATTTGGTATCAGAGCTGTGTTTCATCTTGGCCTGGTATTGAACCCACAAAATCCAAACTTCCTTCTTCTCCATTTCTCAAACACAACATGAGTACTAGTATGAGTATAGAAGAGAAGCTTGATACTATTATGAAGAGTAATCACGAGATTACTTCTACTAACCAAGAGCTCAAGGCCCAGAATGAATATTTACGCAAGCAATTGGGTGCCTTCCTCAAGCAAAAGCAAAAATTCAATGAAGAACCATCCCATTCAGCATCACAAGGCCGAGAGCAAGTATTCAGTCACCACCTTGAGTCCTCAAGTGATGAAGAACTATTCAGAGAACCACGACAAGAGCCAAGAGGACAAGGTAACTCTAATGATTTTAGAGTTGAAATTCCAGAATATGAAGGCAAACTTGATCCAGAGGACTTCTTAGACTGGTTGCACACAGTGGAGAGGGTATTTGAGTATAAGGACGTTCCAGAAGAAAAGAAAGTCAAGTTGATGGCATTAAGGTTACGTAAGTATGCTTCCTTATGGTGGACCAACTTATGTGCTAAGAGAGTTAGGGAACGTAAGACTAAAATCAGAACTTGGGAAAAGATGAAAACCAAGTTGAAGGCTAGATTCCTACCCCCCACGTATGTTCAAGATTGTTATTCACAACTTCATAATCTGAACCAAGGCAATCTTAGTGTTGAAGAATACACTAGAGAATTTGAAAAGCTTGTGATTAAATGTGATTTGCAAGAACCGGAAGAGCAAACGATTGTAAGGTACTTAGGAGGACTCGATCCTAGGTACTCAAACGTCGTTGAATTGCAAGCTTATGCTACCTTTGATGAGGTTTGTGTGCTTGCTCACAAAGTGGAGCAACAAAAGAAAGCTAAGCAAACTTTTAAGCCTCCACATCAAAGACCTCCAACCCGGAACCAACCTTTTAACAAGGGGAGTTCCCAACCAGTTTCTAAGCCACAAAATCCCTTCCCTTTCAATCCACAAAGAACCCAAGCACCACAAAAGGCCCCAGCACCCCCAATTCGTCCAAATCCCAATCCAATGAGCACTAGAAGATGTTTCAAGTGCCAAGGGTTAGGCCATATAGCTTCAGAGTGCCCAAACCGCAAAGTAATCACTTTAGCCGAGTGGAGAGCTGTGGATGAGCAAGAAGTTGAAGGTGAAATTGAGGATGAAACTGCGGAAGCTCATGAAGAAAGTCAAGAAGAAGTTGAGGAGGAAGCTGATGAAGGAGAGATGCTGGTTTTGAGGAGGGTCTTGAACGGCCAAAAGAGCACAAAAGATGAACAAAGGGAAAACATTTTTCACACTAGGTGCACGGTTCAAGGCAAGGTGTGTTCATTGATCATTGATGGTGGGAGTTGTGCAAACGTGGTGTCACTTACTATGATTAAGAAGCTTGGTTTACAAGCTACGGCCCATCCCCATCCCTACAACATTCAATGGCTGAATCAAAGCAAAGGACTTCAAGTCAATTCACGGTGCCTTATTTCCTTATCCATTGGTAAGAACTATCAAGACCAACTTTGGTGTGATGTTATACCTATGGATGCATGCCATGTATTGTTGGGAAGGCCTTGGTTGTATGACCGAAGGGTGGCCCATGATGGTTTTATGAATACATACTCCTTGTCTAAGGGAGGCAAGAAGATTACTCTCAAGCCATTATCACCATCCGAAATCCTCAAAAACAAACCCACAAAAGGACATGAGCATTCTGGTTGTTTACTCACTTTTAGTGAAACTCTCTTAAGGACTTCGAATCATGAATTCAAGGCTTTTAAGGAGTGGATTCTCACCATACAAGATGAGCCAGAATCCCCATTACCGTCCCATCCATTTGCCAAATCACTCACACAAGCCTTCTGTCACCTATTTCCAGAAGAAATCCCCTCGGGATTACCCCCTAAACGGGACATTCAACATCACATAGATCTCATTCCTGGTTCAGTTCTTCCAAACAAGCCAGCTTACAGAATGAACCCAAAGGAAACCATAGAGATCCAACGGCAAGTAGAAGAATTGATCTCAAAAGGACTTATGCGTGAGTCCTTAAGCCCCTGTGTTGTACCTGCCTTGTTGGTGCCTAAGAAGGATGGCAGCCAACGAATGTGTGTGGACAGCAGAGCCATAAACAAAATCACCATCAAGTATAGGTATCCCATACCTAGACTTGAAGATATGCTGGACGAACTACATGGCTCAACCGTCTTCTCCAAAATTGATCTTCGAAGTGGTTACTACCAGATAAGAGTAAGAGAAGGAGACGAGTGGAAAACTGCATTCAAGACCAAGGGCGGTTTATATGAGTGGCTAGTTATGCCATTCGGTCTTTCCAACGCTCCTAGTACGTTCATGAGACTAATGAATCAAGTATTCAAGCCCTTTATTGGCAAATTCGTGGTGGTTTACTTCGATGACATTCTTATTTATTCCAAAGACGAGCAGGCACATCAAGATCATCTCCATCAGA
This sequence comes from Carnegiea gigantea, assembly GCA_029747015.1. NCBI lineage: Eukaryota > Viridiplantae > Streptophyta > Magnoliopsida > Caryophyllales > Cactaceae > Carnegiea > Carnegiea gigantea. The sequence continues at coordinate 534,448 of JAKOGI010000502.1, forward strand.
TCATGCGTGTCCTTGAGCGTGAGCAGTTATATGATAATCTTAAGAAGTGTACCTTCTTTACTCATGAGGTCACCTTCTTAGGTTACATTGTTTCTAATGAAGGCATCAAGGTTGATGAAGGGAAGATAGAGGCTATTCGCACTTGGCCTCAACCACAGAGTATACATGATGTTAGAAGTTTTCATGGTTTGGCTTCGTTTTACAGAAGATTTATACGAAACTTCAGCACCATCATGTCCCCTATAACCGAAGTGCTTAAGGGTTCATCCTTCCAATGGAATCCTAAAGCTCAGGCTGCCTTCGAGGAGGTGAAAAGGAAACTTACTCAAGCACTGGTGCTTGTTTTGCCGTGCTTTAAGAAAGTTTTTGAAATTGAGTGTGATGCATCCGGTGTGGGGATTGGTGGAGTTTTAACTCAAGAAGGCAAACCATTTGCCTTCTTCAGTGAAAACCTATGTGACTCGAGAAGAAAATACTCCACATATGATAAGGAATTCTATGCTATCATTCGGTGCCTAGAGCATTGGAGTCATTACTTGGTCGCTAGTGAGTTTATACTTCATTCGGATCATGAGGCGTTGAAGTATATTCAAGGCCAGCATAAACTTAACTCACGCCATGCCAAGTGGGTTGAATTCCTACAATCATTCCACTTCACTATTAAGCACAAGTCGGGAAAATTAAATCAAGGTGCGGATGCATTATCAAGGAGATACCTCCTTATGTTCCAATTAGATGCTCTTATTCTTGGTTTTGAGCATCTCAAGAGTTTATACGCCGAAGATGAAGACCTAGGAAATCTCTATGCTGCATGTTTGAAACATCCAAAGGGAGACTTCCTAATTCAAGAGGGTTACTTGTTCAAGGGAGTGCGTTTATGCATTCCAAAGTGTAGCACTCGTGAGCTCTTAATCAGAGAAGTTCATGGAGGTTCCTTGGCCGGCCATTTTGGAGAATCAAAGACCTTAACCATGTTAAGGGAGCACTACTATTGGCCAGGGATGGAGAAGGATGTTCAAGACATCCTTAGAAGATGTGGAATGTGCCAAGCAGCCAAGAGCCATACCTTGCCCCACAGATTATACACGCCCTTACCCGTGCCTACTCTACCTTGGGTGGATGTAAGTATGGATTTCATTTTGGGTCTACCTAAGACTCAAAGGGGAAAGGATTCAATCTTTGTGGTAGTGGACAGATTTTCAAAGATGGCACATTTCATTCCTTGCTGCAAAACAAATGATGCTACACACATTGCCGAGCTCTATTTTAAAGAGGTAACGAGGTTGCATGGTATTCCTAAGACCATTGTTTCGGATAGGGATACTAAATTCCTTAGTCATTTTTGGATTACTCTTTGGAAGAAGCTTGGTACTAAGCTGCTGTTTAGTACTACCTGTCATCCCCAGACTGATGGCCAGACTGAGGTCACTAATCGAACCCTGGGTACTCTCCTAAGGGCATTGATTAAACCTAATGCGAAAGCCTGGGATTTACTCTTACCCCATGCCGAGTTTGCATACAACAGGGCGCCTAGCAAGGCTACTGGTCTTTCGCCATTCAAAGTGGTATACGGGGTTGATCCCTTGAGTCCAAATGATCTTACCCCACGGCCCCAAGACCAAAAACCCCATGCTGATGCAACACAAAGAGTAAAAGAGATTCAAAAGCTCCATGAGTTGGTGAAGGCACGCATTGAGAAGACTAATGCAGCCTATGAAGCACACGCCAACAAGCATAGGAGAAAGATTGTCTTTCAACCAGGAGACTTGGTATGGATCCATCTGAGAAAGGAACGTTTTCCTTCTAAGAGGAAAAACAAGCTCATGGCACGAGCTGAAGGTCCATTTGAAGTCTTGGAGAGAATCAACGACAATGCTTACAAGATTGATCTCCCTGGTAATTTTGAGGTTTCAGCCACCTTTAATGTAGCTGATTTGAGTCCCTTCTATCCAGATACTTCCCCACCAGATTTGAGGATCAAATCTTTTCAACAAGGGGAGGATGATGGAGTCCTACCTAGCCAAGACCTTGCTCCGGATGAGACAAGTCCAAGTCGGCCAAGAACAAGGTCCCAAACCAAGAAGATGGCTCACCTTTGGCAAGAAGCTGAAACTAGCACAACCGGCCTGCACAAGCCCGGTTTTGTGCATCTGATTTCTTAAGCCATTTCATGGCTTAAGGCCAATATTTTTGCATTTTTGGAATCCTCAGGAAGTTAACTTTCAAGTCCAAGCATTGAATTCAAGTCATGCTACAAGAGGATGAAAGATCAAAGGTGTTTTTCCCAACCGGCGAGAATTAGTCCAATTCTGCACGGTTAAAAGTTTGCATGTGATTACCTTACTTAATCCATGTTTAGCCTTGATTTCTTAAATGAGGGGGTTTATATACACCTTTTAACTTTCTCCCCACGTTTAAAACCCAAGCCATATCCTTTTTGCTTTGGGTAAACTTGGCCTGAAAACCGAGTGTAAAACTGCCCATTGCGCACGGTTTGGAGGCACGGCTGAGCAAACCCTTTTCGGTGGGTTTCCTTGCTATCAACTGAGTTGGCACACCTCCCAAGGCTGGGCACACACCCCAAGGCAATCATCATCAGCTACAACCTTGGAAAGAACGGCCAATGAGAAGGAAGAGACAAGGAAAGATGTCCCTTGAATGCCATTGGCCAGCCGCAAAGGGGATTGCCACTTTTCGGCTACTCACATGGCTACTTGCTGCCTTTGAACGCTGATTAAGCTTAGGGACAAGTTGATTATGTTGTAATGATCATTTGTCTTGTTTTCCTTGAAGGTTTAAGTGTGTTTTGATTAGTCTTAAGCATGCTTGAAGCCAATTAGCTCTAACCGTGGCAATTAGAGCTAGTTAATACCTTTCCCTCCTAGGAAGGAAAAGTGAGGTGCTTGCTAGCTTGCTTAGCTTGGTCATTTTGCTGCTTATGTAAGGCCTCTCACGGCAAAAAAAGGAGAGAAAAAAAACTTCAGTTTTTAGTAAAAGAAAATCATAGAGAGCTTGTGAGCTTTCTCTTCAAAACTCTTGCTTGCTTATCTTAGTTTAGGCCAAACTAAGTGGTGTTCAAGTGAGTCTTAATCTTGATTGAGTGGTGATTCTGTATCTTAATCAAGCTTAAGGGCCCTAAACTCAAAGATTAGTGGTGTTTCTGTATCTAATCCTCGAGTTTAGTTCTATCCTAAATCACTTGATTAGCTTGAATCTTCAAGTTGATCTTCTTCGTTCTTCGTGTTCTTCATTTATCACCTTCAATACTTGAATGTTCTTCAAGTCATTCCATTAAACCACCTACCATACTTCCATTCCCCCCTTTCAATACTACTCCTTCTACCTTTCCCCTCATAGAATCAAGTCCAAACAAAGCTCATTGCATTAGAATAGGCTTTGCTCTCAAAGACATTCAAAACCGCGAAGATTCATCCAAGGCAAGCTTATCACAGTCCACGCACGGTTCAACGCACGCCTGTGCGTACCCTGCAATTTGCAACCCAAGGCTGCACACGGTTGGACGCACGACCGTGCGTCTTCCCTTCTCGAATTGTCTTTCTTTTGATGTGAGGTTGCTTGGGTTGTCCCTACCCTTGGCCTTTACATCAATTATCAGCCTTGGTAGGAATGTAAGATATATATGATTTTCAACTCTTTCTCTCTTAATTTTGGGATTTATTTTGATATGGGTCGAGAAGGATGTAGTATGATGCATTAGAATCGTTTAACCTCTTAGTCTTTGGCTTTCAACTCCTCATTTCCAAATACATTTGCTGCCCTCTTACCTTTACCCTATGCCCCGTTACATCCCTATGAAAGTTCTCATGATTGTTTAGTGTATTTGTATTCTAGTGTGACGAATTTGAGAATCTTGTCAAGTCTATGGTATATTTCTATCTAAGGAATGAGAATTAGAGAACCTTCATATATATACATTGTCAAACACATGAGTGCTAAGTGCCACATAACTATAGTGAGGCTCTACCGGCCTTACTCATTTCGCTTGTTTCATATGTTGAATAACTGTATTTGGCGCTTTGGAAGAAGATTGGTTCAAGTTTTGCGTTATGGTCTATTAAAAGGTTTTTGAAATTTCATTCCCTCTTATATTTGTTAATGATTTTTTGTATCTTTTTAGGCTATCTTTGGATCATCTTTGCCTATTGAATGTTACCTATGTCTATCCTGAGGAGGTTGTGTATACCCTTTTAGTTTTTACATTTTTTAAGGACAAGCAACAGTTTAAGCATTGGGGAGTTTGATAAGTACTTAATATGCACAATTTTTTAGGGCTATTTTGCCTCGTTTTTAGGAGAATTTTGTGCTTAATGATGTTGTTTACTCTCTTATTCTCGATTTACGCTTGGGTGCAGTTGTTTTATGTGTTTTGCAGCATTTTTAGTCTTTTTACCAGCATTTGCCTTTAATGGCTGTGTTTTGACCTCCCCCACAGTCATCTATGAGTTGCCACGCCCTAGGAGCAAGAAAAAAGCAAGAAACCGGTTCCAGCACAGACCACGATCGGACCGTGGTAGATGCTAAGGAACGTGGCAGGCTGTAACTGTTGCCTCTTTGTTTTCCCTCGACTGTGTGGCTGAGATCAACTTGAATTTCCTATAAATAGCGATGTTCAGCAGCGAAGGAGTGCAAACCCTAGCAAACAAAGCAAGTTAGAGTTAGCCTAGTGAAGATTAGTTTAGTTTATTTTCTCTCAAATTTTGTTCTTTGCTTAGTTTTGTTTTTTTTGCTTTTGTGTGAGTTTTAAGTGTGAGAGTTTTGATCCTGAGGCGGTTCTGAAGTCCTTAGTGAAGGCCATCTCAGTCGAGCCCCTTCCGCTCAGATTTTGTCGATATTTTGTTGTTTTGTTTATCTTTTATCATGTCTGAATAGTTTTCTTAGTCTAGGAATTTAATAGTTTTTTGGAAGTGTATTGAATCATGTTCTAGTTTATTCAATTGTGGTTATTTTCATGATTGGTTTGATTTCGTTCCATCAAGTGTTTAATATGTTGTGAGTTTAATTTTTGGCCAAAATTTACTTGCACACTTGAAACAATCGAGTGAACATTCGAAAGATGACATTTGGTTGTTGGACTGCTTGAATAGACTTAGCATAACTTTGTCTTGAAAGAGAGATTTATATGTTAGGAGGGCTAGTAAGTAATTGAAGACTTTGAAGTTGAATTAAGTTAAATTAGTTTAAAAGAATGACATTTGCTTAGCTTAGGCAAATTTAATTGATTTTGAAAAAATAGATCAAGTTTCTAGAAAAGATTACAATTCCTCGGAATTAACCAATTAGAGAACAGCACATATTTACAAATTTTGATTCAATTCTCTTCTATGACTGCGAAAATTTCTAGACGTTTTTCTCTTATTGATTTAGACGAGTTCATTTGCAGTGGTTAATCGAAACCACTTACAATAGAGTTTTGCTTAGCATATTTTGACAAGGCTAGACTCGATAGATTACTTTAGTCCCTGGGAAACGATATCTTTTATCTATACTACGGCCACCCATGCGCCTGCGGTAGTGGTCAATAAGTAATAGACAAAGGTTGATTTTCCAAATTAGATTCAGCAAGCTCACGTAAAGTAGCCATCTCAACTTTAATATCTTCACAACTTACCGAGTCGAAGCTTACAAATTCAGAATTGCTTACTTCACTGTCAGACACCTCAAACGTATGCTGCTTTTTCTCTTCGATCATCCGACCACTCCTTAATCTCATAAACTAAAATAACCTACAAAAGTAAAATATGAGAGTTAAAACAAAATAATAAAAGTAGTAAAATTAAATAGAAGCAAACTAACGATTTTATTTTCTTTCCCCGGCAACGGCGCCAAAATTTGTAAAGCTTGTCGCAGAGTTATAAATTAAACCACTACTTTGATTTATAAATAGGATTTATAGTATAGGAAAGTAGGGATCGATCCCACGAGGAAAGATTATGATAGTAAGCTAGTTTAAATCTAATTAAATTTACTATATAATGTATTTTACTTCTTGAAATTGTTAAAACAAATCAAATTAAACAAGTAAAAATCTAAAAAATTACTTACTAATGCCACTAAATATTCTAAACCTAATTTTGGAAAAGAAAACAGTAAATGCCTAACCTAAATATTTTGGAAAAATAAAAACAAAAAATTATCGCACACTAATAACTGAAAATTAAAACAGGAAGTAACAAGCAAATAATTAATATCGAAATTCACAGAAAATATTATCAATTAATAATCTGAAAATTCATAAATTTATATTCCTAGAATTATATTTAACGAATTTCAAAAAAATAAAACAGAAGATCAAATCAGAAAGTTAAAACAGAAAATAATATCTGGAATAAGAAAAATAACAAGTTGCACTTAATTAAATACAAAAATAAATAATAAATTTACCCATATTTTTTAATATAATTTTCTAGACTTAATAAAATGCTAAAAATCGAAGTAAAAAATTAAAAACGTAATTTTTAGATTTATTATAATAAAAAAACCTGTACGTATTCAATTCACGAAATGATTCTGAAAAATAATTTCCAAAAATTACAAAATTAAATATCAATAGATTAGGATACTAAATAAACCCTAAATTGGAATAAAATATGAAAAAAGGCATACGGGACTATTTTTAGCTTAATTTCTAATAAACCGGTAAATAAATGGCAAAATAGAATAGGAAGTAAATCTGAAAATTTTAACCAATCTAAAACTCAAAATATAAGTGATCTAAAATTACCAAGACACTCCTAAAAGACTACTCTTTTAGAGGGGTAAATGAAATTAATATTAAGAACTATAAATTTAAGAATTAAATAGACGGACTAAAGAAGTTAACTGAAAAGCAACAAATAATTATTAGCGAGGCCAAATTTGTGAAAAACACTTAGCATAATCTATATCCACCATGCAAATCAATATTTATCATCAACACATCAATTGACTTATCCATGAGTTAGATTGTAGAAGACACCCACTAGCGGATCTTCCCCATTTTTTCTTAGATTATAGTTTATTTAGGTCAAGCCCTAATATAAACCTACTAGTTTTGATAATCCTAACACCAGCGCAAGAATTTCATCAAACTAGTGCATTAAGTATTAGAAAAGCATCATCTAATGCCTTATAACCAATTTACCAGCAAATTGATTTAACGAAGATCTATAATGATTATCTAATTAAAAGAGATGGGTTTGAGCCATCTATGATCAATTAGGGTGATACTAATGCTTAAAAGATTATAACTTTTACATACTAAAACCTTTTAAACTATCATATGAATTTGTATTAAACTAATTAGCTTGCATTCTAATTAATCTAATGCGAATATCATAGACAATAAATACTAATCGTTATAGAATCATGGAATAAAAATTAACCAGACAATAAAGCATAAAACTTGTTTCAAAATAATTAATTTAGCAGGGTTTCAAATAGATTATACTCAGTATAAGGAAATTATTCACTCATATTAAAAATAAAATCATAATAATTAACCAAAAATTTCATGTTTAATAATATAAAGAGTTCAAATTAATAAAATAAAAAAATAAATAAAATATGATAGTACTATAGTGAGTTGAACGGCAGCGTGAAGATGATGATGACGGAATGTTGGTGATGATGCGTGATAATGATCGTGAAGATGATGTTAATGTGATGATGATGTACGGAGATGAAGAGGAGAGACGATGATGATGATGCGTGATTTAGGGAGTTGGTGGTATGGGGGATGATTGTGGAGATGGGTAGGCGTCTAGTGATGAAGCCGTAGTGATGATGATATGAGGAGGTGGAGAGAAGGAGGAGGCTGCATCCCCTAAAGAAGTGGAGGTTAGGTTGTTTTTATAGTAGTATTCTACTAGGGTTTCCTTCCTTGGATTCCTTCTCTTTCAAGTCTTCTAATTCCTCTTAAATTAGAACCAGTAACCTTGTAACCCTAGCCCAAATAAATCATTATGAAAATAATATTTTTCCATAAATCATTTTTTTTGGACCGACTTGATAAATTCACTCTTAAAATCCTTTAGTAAATAAAACTTGAACTTCGACATCTTCTCTTCTCCTATTTCTTTATTAATGCTTAACCTAAAAATCTATAAAATAAAGTAAATTAGGCAAAATAATATATAAAATATAATTTAAATAATTATTAAAAACATGTATAAATTATGACTTAACGGCGTTCTTCATCCACTAAATCCTCAGTGACCTCAATGCGCTCTGTTAAGATCACATGGTCAGGATTTGAAATATACTTCCTGAGTTGTGAGACACAAAACACGTAATGTATGTGTTCAAGTTCCATAAGCAGATCCAGTCGGTAAGCCACGAGATTCAACTTTTCAATAATTTCATATAGCCCAATGTATCTGGGGCTCAGTTTACCTTGTACTCCAAATCTCCTAATACTCTTAGTTGGCAAAACTTTCAGAAAGACTTTATTGCCTACCTGAAACTCTAGAGGCGTTCTTTTATCTGCGTAGGTCTTCTGTCGGCTCTGGGCAACATGAATAGGCTCTCTAATCTTCATTATTCTCTTGGTGGTTTTTATAAGACCCGCATTTTTTTGTTTTCCGTAAAGCTAACTGCATTACCTTGTTACGTTACAAATTCGTATTTTTAGCAACTATATGAGTTAAATTATTATCGATGTGCTTTTGGGAGCTATAATTTTATTAAAAAGGGGTTATTATTGTTATTATTGATTTTAAAGTTAATTTGTGCCATTAAATTATATCGATAATTTAATTTAGTCGTTATTCGATTTATTTAGTTGTTTCCTGAATACGATGAGGTTGTCAACCTTTGAACTCGTTCGATGTTTAACAAATCGAACCTTTATATATTTCGGAACGAATAGTCGATGGAAGGCCGTGTTAATGATTTGGGTTTAGAGTTCGGGATACGAACTAGACTAGCAGTACTAATAATGATCAGCTTGAGACCCAAAAAAAAAAAGTAAAGAGGAGGCCAAGCCCTTGTCTTTCACGGTAGAAATCACGAAAGGGGAGGGGGCACTCTTCAAGCTCTTCACGACACCCCCTGAACACCACGGTAGAGAGAGAGAGAGAGAGAGAGAGAGGAGGCGCCGGCGCCAGCTACCGGTTGTCACACCATGCGCGGCTTCCCTAGCAACCCATTACCGGCAACCACCACAGAGAGGGAGAGAGATGTGAGCGGTCGAGAGGAAGCAAAGGAAACCGGTTACGGCTAGGTCTCTCGACGGTGGTCATGGTGGCGACGGCGGCACGACTTAGCGTTGACTCACCGCAGGCGAAGAGAAAGAGAGCGGAGGGTTGAGTGGAATCAAATGGTTCAGAAAGTTAGGGTTTTGAAACCTTGGCGTACCACCACCAAGACAACATGGTTCCGGCGAGTGGGCATGGCTCCGGCGATGAGGCACAACTGGAGGAGGGCTAGGATTTGATTGGGCAGGGATGATTCGAACCAGGTTGCAAAAGTGGGTCGAATTGGGGTTCGATTTCACGTGGGTTAGGCATGGCTGCAGTGAGCGAGTCGAAGCCTCGATCTTCTAGCACTCAAAAGTTGAGCCCAGCAGCCTTTGAGCGAATCTCTGGTCTGGATTCGAGGTGGGCGTCTCTCGCCTCCTAAGTATTAGTAGTTTCAAAATCGTTTTAAGTTTCAAATTGCGAAGCATGTTAAGTTTAGCTAGTTTATGTCCGATAGTGACTTCGAATCGATATATGCTAGTTTAGTTGATTAACACTCGAAAGTGGCTTAGAATCGATTCAAGTAAATTTACTTAATTCATGCTTGAAGATTTAATTCAAAGTGAATTATGCGTGTTTAGCTTTGATTCGAACCTATTCAGCTAATTCATGCCTGAAAACTAACTTTGAAGTGGATTATAAATGTTTTTGTTTGTTTACTTAATTCATAATCGTTTTCTAACTTCGAAATGAATGATAAACGCTTAGAATTAACGTATATATGTTTAGTCGTTTCATAATCATATATTAACTTGAAGTGAATCGTAAGTGTTTAGAATTAACGTATATATGTTTTGTCGCTTCATAATCGTATATTAACTTCGAAGTGAATCGCAAGTGTTTAGAATCAGTGTATATATGTTTAGTCATTCCATGATCATTCAATGACTTAATTAGGTTCGAATAGTAACTTTGATGCACAAACGCCTCGATTCGTATCATGTCTAAATGGCTTCATTATGCTTGAATAGTAACTTCGATGTACGAAACCAACGGCTTGAATCGTATTATGCTTAAAAGGTTAAATTAGGCTTGAAATGCAACCTTGAAATATTAAACGAACGCCTCAAATCGATGCTTGCCTATTTAGCTGAATTATGCTCATGAAGCAGCTTGGAAACAACATTCGAACGACGAAATGAGCATGTTTACCCCCTTAACTACAATACATGAATCTAGTTGAGTTCATGCTTTGTTAGCTTAATACGGTCCATTAAGTGCTTTTTTCAAGTTGATGCGATATAGATATATACGTATATGTGTTTATATATATGCTATAACGCACCGCTCGATGGTGCTGCTTGCCCAGGTAAGTACCTAAACCCTATCTCTTTATAAACTAGCATAATAATATGTTATGATTACCAAATTGAAAACCGAGATGGTAGTTGGATGGTTTGAGGTAGAACTATGAGTGGTTCAAGGTTCTTGTGGTACGGTGCTTGTGAGGAGGGAGCCTGAGTTGTGAATTAACCGTAATCGTGTGGATTGCGAGGCCATGTGTGGCTTGTTGTGTTGAATTGATTATGAAGTGCTTGAATGTGATACATGTTCACCCCCTTCCCTTCGATGTTCTCAAGTTGCATTATGTGCATAAGGGTAAGTTTTTCAAAGAATGATTCCATGTTTTGAAATGATAGTAGCCATAATTATTAGTGTATGATGGCCTATTTTAACTAAATGAATACAGTTCTGGGAGTGAACTTGCTCGAACGGGGGAATCCTTAAAGAATTTTATAAATGCGTGAGTTGTATGAAAAGTATTTCGCTGTGAGAGGCAGCAAAATTATTAACCGTTATGGCCGATACGCTTTAAATTGGCTAAGATAATGTGCTTCAGACAATATGATATGATATGAATGATGTTAGCCTACGGGATAAGTCCTGGTACTAAGAAATCCTAAAAGACCCTGGCAAGGGAATGTGATGGTCCGATATGTTATATGTAGCCATCCTGGGAGTAAGAGCTTAACTCTGAGCGTTAGGTTTCACTATGGGGTTGAGAATAGATCTCACCCAATCAGCACCCTGTAATGATCTTATGCAAGATGTATTTTCCTAAAAAGCAAAGAAAAGCAATTGGCACTTTGCCATTTTATATGTTTCGAAAGGAAAGAAGGTTTTTACAGGCCCTAAGAGGCCATATGAAATGAGATATGAAAAGCTTATGAGGGTCTTTGCATGACCAATACGAAATGAAATGCCTTTTGAAAGAACAAGAGCCTCAAGAGGCTAAGCAAAATGCTTTCAAGAAAAGTTTTCTGTGCATGTTATGTGCTTTTCTTATGAATAAAATGTGGATGAGATTTCAAGGTTAAGTGAAGTATTTTTACGAAAAGAAAGAAAGATGTTTGTGCATATCATATAAATGAAATCTAAGTAAAGCATGCTAATAAAAGCAAAGTGTTATGTGAACATTCCAAATATAACTTATGAAAGAGATGCTAAATAAGATACGGTCATGAAAAAGAAAGCCTTATGAGCATGTTCACGCATACCCTATAAATGAGACTTGAAACGTGTGTGTGTCTTATGCATATCAAATGAATGAAATGCCAAGACAAGTATGATTATGAAATAAAAAGATAACCTTATGTGCACATCATATGAATGAAGTTTTATGCATAGTTTAAATGGAATGCTAAGAAGTTATATTTATGAAAAGGAAAGATCCCTATGCTTAAGCTATAAAAGAAAGTTTCTATGCTTAGCCCTCGATGCTTGCTTATGTGCTAAGTGCTTGTTAGTTAAAAAAATTCAGAGGCCCAAGCATGAGTTTCAATGGCTAAAATGAAGTTTATGGTTAGTAGTATTTCATAAGAACTCCGAGAATACCTAATATGATAGTAAAGTATGAATACATGATATGTAACTATTAAAGATATTATTGCCTACAACGGTTTTGGTTTTAAGGGGGTTAGGGGACACTCACTGAGTGTGTGGTTGCTCATCCCACTACTCTTTTCCCTTTTCCCCAGGTTTTCTTTGTGACAGGTGAAAATCAAGCCTCTTATGCAGAGTTGAAGTTTGCCCTTGATTGAAAAAGAGTCATATATGCCTACTTATGTTCTTAACGAGGCCATGTACAGTATTCTTAGTTTATAAACATCTGTAAACAATTATGCTAGTTCATGTAATGGATATGGTATAGAGGTCGCTCTGTATGCCCGTATGAGCCAACTATCTAAATAGTTAGATGTCTTCTCTTTTAAAGTTAGTCATGTTTTGGGATGTAAACCCCAAAACTCCAGTTGTATGAATCGTTGAGTTGTATATTTCATTTATTTTTTATTAATGAACTACTCTGTTTGGTGTACTCCGAGCGGGTGACTCGTTGAGTTATGAACTCCGACGTGTGGCCGTTGAGTTTCTTTTAATGTTTTGTGCTTCCGTTGATTACAGGGACTTATTGTAAGGCTTTTAGCCTGGAAATGGTCGGTTTTTAGGTAAAACTCTGTCCGTTTCGCCCCAAAAATTTGCGTAAGAAGTTAAGAAAACGTAAAGCTTCCGGTGTAGGGGCTGGGGGTGTTACAATTGATGGTGTCAGAGCATGGTCCTGCGACCATAGGCTACGACCTGAGTCTTACATCTCATATAGGTGCCTAGGAACACTTTGTGGTTATGTGACATATGCCTGCTTCGCGTGCAAGTGTGCTTTATAGTACAGCCATCTTTGACTTATGTGGGGCTCAAGTTGGTCGATTGAGTAGAAGTGACGAGTTGTGCATTAGTACAATAGTCAAATGGCTCTCCCCACACCTTCCGGTGGCGTTGTGAATACTTCATTGGTGTAATATGTTCCTAATGTGCTAATTGACTTCACTGATTGACTTTTAAGTGATTCGGTTGAGCCAATCGGATGTATGTGAGCCGTGTGTTAGGAAGTGAGTCCAATTCACTTGTACCGTGTGAGCTAAGTGATGTTTTGAATGATAAATATTTTCTTCTTGTGCTCTGATAAGGCAATCGATAGTTAAAGCACGTCAATTAGACTCAAGTGATTGAAAATTCTTTTCTAAGCTCGTCTTTGCCTCTAAAGTACGATTTGCTCATCGGGCCCCATAATGGAGTGAGCAGACTTACTCAAAGGTTAGTAGAGAAGAAGTTCAAAACAGATCAGCTAATTTCACCTTTGAAATCCGAAGTTTCGAAATGTTAATATCTTTTCGTTATCGAGTCAAGTTTTACTTTACACTCTTTAGCTATGATGAACGAGCTTAGGTTTCCAAGTACATGCCATTGTACTATACGTGTCGAAATCGATTGCTATAATTGGTAATCCTACTAAATGATATCTTCCCTCTTTTCTTTTGAATGCCGAATTCCCTGAGTATATTAGAGGCCACCTTTGTATGCATGCTTGAAAGACTATGTGCTAGTGGTAGGACCTCATTGAGCATTGCATAAGTGTACCTATCGTTCTCCATCTTTGCCATTTGGGAATGTAGTAACAATGTTTTAATTGGATTGAACCCTGATAAATTTAGAAAGTGCAAGGGAGGAAGAATCTAGTAGACTTTGGAATTGTACATAGGAATGATCCCTACTAAGGTAAGCAACCTACAGTGAGTCTCCTATGATCACGTGTAAGATAGATATACCTCGTAAGACCTCAACGTGTGACTATGAGGCCATTGATATCAACCATACTCACACAATACTAGCTGCTCAACACCAATCTTTCCTAAATTGGATGGGGTTTAGGGCGAGCCGTTGACCATATGCTACAAAAGGAGGATTGCACGCATACTTACACGTCTAGATGTTCTTTCTATGTGACAACATGTGGGTCCGCATGTCTTAAAGATTTATTATGGTATCATGTGCGGTGTAAGACCATAAGGATACATATAGATAGAATTGTTGAATGTGGGTGAACTATTGAGTACACGAGCATTGTTTATGCCTGTTTGGGGCCTGTATAGGATGCAATTGAGTTAAGACGCTTTCCAAATGGTGAGTTAAGGCTTTTCTTCCGCATTAAAGACCTTCCTAATTATCCAAGTTAGGCCCTACTGTTGCATCTGATGATGTGCATTTGTTTTCATCGATGCTTCGAATGCCTACATGCCAAAGCACGTATGTTGCTTGAAGTGTTGATGACAAGTTGCTAGTAGGTACTTCAAGATTGTTTTCTTGACTAAAAGTCCTTCTAACTGATACCCTTATTTTTCCATAATTCTTCATTCACTAGATTAACTAAGCAGGAACTCGCGTATATCAATATGGGTGACTGTGATAGTCTTGTTGATTGTTGTCTAAGGTTATTCAAAGCCTTCTTAACATGTGCGTCATTGATACCTAGATGAGGCCTTAACGTGGATTGCCACCTACATAGAGAGCCTTCCTTCCCTTACAACATGTAACCACTACTACTCACTAATCGGCTAAGCATTATGCCTATCGGGGCATGGAATGCCATTCCCTTACATAAGAATGATAGTGTCCTGGCTATATTAACCCTAACACACCTAGAATGGGGATGAAAGGAAGAACCTAGCGGACTTTGGAATTATTAAACCACATGCATCACCTCGTTACCTCATAGGACGACAATTTATGCCTTCCCAACACCTTCTTAAGCACAAGCACCACGTGCAGAAGTAAGAATGCTCCAAGTAGAAAGTAGAACCTTCCCATCTGTACTAGGAGTTCCTCAGACCTCTACAGTCCCCTTTTCAAGACAATATGTGGCGAAACCTCAATGTAGAGCCGTAAGACCAATAATACTGTTGTTCTTACCCTCGTTAGTTGATTGCTCGTTAACTCCAAATAGTTTGGACAAACCTCAAGGTATAACCTTGACCTCTAGAATTTAGAAGAGGGTTGCATTCGTGTACGCTTGCGTAGATGCCTTTCGTGAGACCATAGGAGTACCTATGAATAGGATTGTGTACGTGGCCATTGATGTGTTTGTAATCAAGTGCCAACAAAGTGAGTTTTTGTAATTGCTTGACTTGAATCCATGTTTTAGAATGAGACTACTAGTGCATGATCTTAAGATGTCACTGTACCGATTGTCATGCCTTTAGATGCTCACTTATAGATGCATCTGTATAGAATTATTTCTTGCCATGCGAACTGAGTCTAGATTTTCGAAAACCTTTGTTCATTTTTCAAAACAAACTCAATATGGACATCCATGCCAACTCAATTGCCCCTCTTCAATACGATTTGCTCTCGGCACCTAAATAGAGTGAGTAAACGCTTGAAGAGGATTGGCGAGGAGGAGACTGGATACCATAAGCCATTTTCCTTCGATTTAAAAGAAGTAGTGTCTGCAAAATGAAACCTTTTGAAAACCTACTGTGTAAATCCTAGTTGTGTGCATGCATTCTAGGAAAGACCGAGCTTCAATTTAGAATTTCGAGGACGAAATTCTTTTAAGGGGGGAAGAGTGTAAGACCCGCATTTTTTTTTGTTTTCCGTTAAGCTAACCGTATTACCTTATTACATTATAAATTCATATTTTTAGCAACTAAATGAGTTAAATTATTATCGATGTGCTTTTGGGAGCTATAATTTTATTGAAAAGGGGTTATTATTCTTATTATTGATTTTAAAGTTAATTTGTGCCTTTAAATTATATCGATAATTTAATTTAGTCGTTATTCGATTTATTTAGTCGTTTCCTAAATACCATGAGGTTGTCAACCTTAGAAGTCATTATCGAACCTTTATATATTTGGGAACGAATAGTCAATAGAAGGCCATATTAACAATTTGGGTTTAGAGTTCGGGACACGAGCTAGACTAGCAGTACTAATTATGATTAGCTTAAGACCCCAAAAAAAAAAGGTAAAGAGGAGGCCAAGCCCCTGTCTTTCATGGTAGAAATCACGAAAGGGGAGGGGGCACTCTTCAAGCTCTTCATGACACCCCCTGACCACCACGGTAGAGAGAGAGAGAGAGAGAGAGAGAGAGAGGAGGCGCCAGCGCGGCTACTGGTCGTCACACCACGCGCGGCTTCCCTAGCAACCCATCACCGGCGACCACCACAGAGAGGGAGAGAGATGTGAGCAGTCGAGAGGAAGCAAAGAAACCGGTGACGGCTAGGTCTCTCGGTGGTGGTCATGGCGGCGACAGCAGCACCGGCTTGGCATCGACTCACCGCCGGCGAAGAGAAAGAGAGAGGAGGGTTGAGTGGAATCAAACGGTTCAGAAAGTTAGGGTTTTGAAACCTTGGCGCACCACCACCAAGACAGCATGGTTCCGGTGAGTGGGCATGGCTCCGACGATGAGGCATAACCGAAGCAGGGCTACGACTAGATTGGGCAGGGATGATTCGAACCAGGTTGCAAAAATGGGTCGAATTGGGGTTCAATTTCACGTGGGTTAGGCATGGCTACAGTGAGCGGGTCGAAGTCTCGATCTTCCAGCACTCAAAAGTTGAGTCCAGTAGCCTTTGAACGAATCTCTTGCCTGGATTCAAGGTGGGTGTTTCTCGCCTCCTAAGTATTAGTAGTTTCAAAATCGTTTTATGTTTTAAGTTGTGAAGCATGTTAAGTTTAGCTAGTTTATGTCCGATAGTGACTTCGAATCGATATATGTTAGTTTACTTGATTAATACTTGAAAGTGGCTTAGAATCGATTCAAGTGAATTTAGTTAATTCATGCCTGAAGACTTAATTCGAAGTGAATTCTGCGTGTTTAGCTTTGATTCGAACCTATTCAGTTAATTCATGCCTGAAAACTAACTTTAAAGTGGATTATTAATGTTTCTGTACGTTTAGTTAATTCATAATCGTTTTCTAACTTTGAAACGAATGATAAATGCTTAGAATTAACGTACATATGTTTAGTCATTTCATAATCATATATTAACTTTGAAGTGAATCGTAAGTGTTTAGAATTAACGTATATATGTTTTGTCGCTTCATAATCGTATATTAACTTCGAAGTGAATCGCAAGTGTTTAGAATCAGCATATATATGTTTAGTCATTCCATGATCGTTCAATGACTTAATTAGGTTCGAATAGTAACTTTGATGCACAAACGCCTCGATTCGTATCATGTCTAAATGGCTTCATTATGCTTGAATAGTAACTTGGATGTACTAAACCAACTTCTTAAATTGTATTATGCTTAAAAGGTTAAATTAGGCTTGAAATACAACCTCGAAATGTTGAATGAACGCCTCAAATCGATACTTGCCTATTTAGTTGAATTATGCTGGTGAAGTAGCTTGGAAACAACATTTGAACGACGAAATGAGCATGTTTACCCCCTTAACTACAATACATGAATCTAGTTGAGTTTCATGCTTTGTTAGCTTAATACGGCCCATTAAGTGCTTATTTCAAGTTGATGCAATATAGATATATATGTATATGTGTTTATATATATGCTATAACGTACCGCTGGATGGTGCTGCTTGCCCAGGTAAGTACCTAAACCCTATCTCTTTATCAGCTAGCATGATAATATGTTATGATTACTAAATTGAAAGCCGAGATGGTAGTTGGATGGTGTGAGGTAGAACTATAAGTGGTTCGAGGTTCTTGTGGTACGGTGCTTGTGAGAAGGGAGCCTGAGTTGTGAATTAACCGCAATCGTGTGGATTGCGAGGCCATGTATGGCTCATTGTGTTGAATTGATTATGAAGTGCTTGAATGTGATACATGTGCACCCCCTTCCCTTCGATGTTCTCAAGTTACATTATGTGCATAAGGGTGAGTTTTTCAAAGAATGATTTCATATTTTGAAATGATAGTAGCCATAATTGTTAGTATGTGATGGCCTATTTTACTTAAATGAATACAGTTCTGGGAGTGAACTCGCTCGAACGGGGGAATCCTTAAACAGTTTTATAAATGCGTGAGTTGTATGAAAAGTATTTCACTGTGAGAGGCAGTAAAGTTATTAGCCGTTATGGCCGATACGCTTTAAATTGGCTAAGATATTGTGCTTCGAACAGTATGATATGATATGAATGATGTTAGCTTAGGGGATAAGTCCTGGTACTAGGAGACCCTAGAAGACCCTGACGACGGTAATGTAATAGTCCGATATGTTATATGTAGCCATCTTGGGAGTAAGAGCTTAAGTGTGTGCGTTACGTCTCACTATGGGGTTGAGAATAGATCTCACCCAATCAGCACCCTGTAATTATCTTATGCCAGATGTATTTTCCTAAAAATCAAAGAAAAGCAATTGGCACTTTGCCATTTTATATGTTTCGAAAGGAAAGAAGGTTTTTACGGGCCCTAAGAGGCCATATAAAATGAGATATGAAAAGCTTATAAGGGTCTTTGTATGACTAATACGAAATGAAATGTCTTTTGAGAAAAGAAAGAAATATGCTTGTGCATATCATATGAATGAAATCTAAGTAAAGCATGCTAATGAAAGCAAAGCGTTATGCGAACATTCCAAATATAACTTATGAATGAAATGCTAAATAAGATACGATCATGAAAAAGAAAGCCATATGAGCATGTTCACGCATACCCTATGAATGAGACTTGAAATGTGCGTGTGCTTTATGCATATCAAATGAATGAAATGCCAAGACAAGTATGATTATGAAATAAAAAGATAACCTTATGTGCACATCATATGAATAACGTTTTATGCATAGTTTAAATGGAATGCTAAGAAGTTATATTTATGAAAAAGAAAGATCCCTATGCTTAAGCTGTAAAAGAAAGTTTCGATGCTTGCTTATGTGCTAAGTGCTAGTTAGTTAAAAAAATTCAGAGGCCTAAACATGAATTTCAACGGCTAAAAGGAAGTTTATGGTTAGTAGTATTTCATAAGAAGTATGAGAATGCCTAATATGATAGTAAAGTATGAATACGTGATATGTGACTATTAAAGATATTATTGCCTGTAACGGTTTTGGTTTTAAGAGGGTTGGGGGACACTCATTGAGCGTGTGGTTGCTCATCCCACTACTCTTTCCCCTTTTCCCAAGGTTTTCTTTGTGACAGGTGAAAGTCAAGCCTCTTATACGGAGTTGAAGTTTGTCCTTGATTGAAAAAGAGTCATATATGCCTACTTATGTTCATAACAAAGCTATGTACAGTATTCTTAGCTTATAAACATCTGTAAATAATTATGCTAGTTTATGTAATGCATATGGTATAGAGGTCGCTCTGTATGGCCGTATGAGCCAACCATCTAAATAGTTAGATGTCTTCTCTTTTAAAGTTAGTTATGTTTTGGGATGTAAGCCCCAATACTCCGGTTGTGTGAACCGTTGAGTTGTATGTTTCATTTATTCCTTATTAATGAACTACTCTGTTTGGTGTACTCCGAGCGGGTAACTCATTGAGTTATGAACTCCGACGTGTGGCCGTTGAGTTTCTATTAATGTTTTGCACTTCCGTTGATTATAGGGACTTATTGTAAAGCTTTTAGCCTGAAAATGGTTAGTTTTTAGAGGAAAGTCTGTCCGTTTCGCCCCAGTAATTTGCGTAAGAAGTTAAGAAAATGTAACGCTTCCAGTGTAGGGGCTGGAGGTTTTACAGTTTCCTAAATCAGTTACGAGCCCAAAGTCAATTCCTCATCCTAGTCACTGCAGCACAAAGGGATTCTGCATTTCCTTCTATATAGAGCCTAAAACGAGGCCATTTTAATGGTGGACTAGTAACTATTGTTATAAGAAAATTCCACCAATGACAAGTCATCTTTCCACTTTCCTTGGAATTCTTATACACAAGCTCTTAACATGTCTTCTAAAATTTGATTCACTCTTTCCGTTTGCCTATCTGTTTGAGGATGACAAGTGCTGCTCAGATTTAATCTGGTTCCAAAGTCTTTTTGTAGCTCTGGCCAAAACGGGCTTAAAATCTCTGATCTCTATCAGACACTATATTTGATGAAATCCCATGCAATCATACTATCCCTTTAACATGTAGCTGGGCTAGTCTTTTAAGTCACCAAGTATGTCGAATTCGCAGAAAATGGGCAGATTTAGTGAGTCAATCAACTATTACCTAAATGGCATTCTTCTTTGAAGCAGAAAGAGATAATCCCATAATGAAATCCATTAAGATGGAGTCCCACTTCCAAGTGGGAATTTCTAAAGGTCAAAGTTCACCTATGCGACACTAATGCTCAACACTAACCTTCTAATAAATGAGACACTTGTCTACATACTCTTTAATTTCTCCCTTCATGTTATTCCACTAGAAATATTGCCTCAAGTCTCTATACATCTTGGTGCCTCCTGGATGCACTAAGTATCAAGTGTTGTGAGCCTCCTCTAAGATCTTCTTCCTTAGTTCCTTATTTTTTAGTACACACAAAAGATTCTGAAATTGCAAGGCTCCATCTTCATATATTACAAACCTAGGCGACTTACCCTCCTCAAGATTTTGCTTTACTCTTTGGGTCTTATGATCACTTTCTAGGTTCACTTGAATTTCCTCCATTGTGGAGGGCTGTAAGGTAAGTATTGACAACTGAACACTTACTTGCCCATGTGACACTAATTGAATAACCAATTGCTCAAGCACTCTTAAGAGGTTCAATTACGTAATCACTACAGTGTTCAAGCTATGTTATACCTTCCTACTTAGGGCATCTGCTACAACATTTGCTTTTCCTAGGTGATATTGAATCTATAAGTCATAATCTTTAACTAATTCTAGCCCACACCTTTGTCTCAAATTGAGCTCTTTTTAAGTGAAAATATACTTCAAGCTTTGATGGTTCGTAAAGGTCTTACAGGGTACTACATATAAGCAATATCTCCGAATTTTCAATGCGAAGAACACAACTGCTCGCTCCAAATCATGGGTGGGGAAATTCTTCTCTTAAGGATTGAGCAATCGGGAGGCATAAGCTACCACTTTATCTTCTTGCATCAGGAAACACCCTAACTTATTCTTCAATGCATCACTATCAATGGTGTATTCCTTGCCTTCCACTAGTAAAGTTAGCATTAGGACGGTAGCTAATCGCTGCCTTAACTCTTGAAATGCTCTTTTGCAATTCTCTGTCCACTCAAATGTAGAGGCTTTCTTCAACAAATTAGTCAACGGGGAGGCTATTTTTGAAAAATCCTTCACAAACCTTCTATATGGCCAGCTAAGCCCAAAAAACTTCTAATCTCAGTGACATTAGTGGGCCTTGGCTGCTCTGTAATTGCTTTCATCTTCTGGGGGTCCACTTTAATCTGTTTCTTAGAGGCTACGTGTCCTAAAAATACCATTTCTTCTAACTAAAATTGCTACTTCTTCAATTTGCCATACAATTGATGTTTCCTCAAGGTCTACAACAATGTCCTTAAACGAACGGTATGATCATCCCTCTCCTTGGAGTACTTCAAAATGTCATCTACTAACACCACCACAAACTTGTCTAAATAGGGTCTCAAAGCTCTATTCATGAGATCCATAAAGGTCCCGAGGCATTGCCAAGCCAAAGGGCATCACCGTGAACTCGTGGTGACCATCCTTGGTCCTAAACGCAGTTTTAGAGATGTCTTCAAGTTTAATCGTAAGATGATGGTATCGAGACCTCAAATCAATTTCAGAAAAGACTCCTAGTCCTTGAAGTTGATCAAATAAATTATCTATTCGAGACAAAGGGTATTTATTCTTGATGGTAATTTTGTTCAACTCTCTATAATCAATGCATAACCTAAAGGTTCCAATTTTTTTCTTTACAAACAACACTGGGGCACCTATGGTAACATACTTGGTCTGATAAATTCCTTCTGTAATAGCTCGTCTAGCTGAATCTTCAATTCTCTAAGCTCAGTTGGAGCCATACGATATGGGGATTTAGAGATAGGTTGGGGCACCAGGGATTAATTCAATCTCAAAATCAATTTCCCTCTACGGAGGCAGTCCTGGTAACTCTTCTGGAAAAACATCTCCAATTCCACAAACTACAGGAATATCTTTTGCTTTCTCCCCTTTCGACTGACCGTCCATAGTATAACACCAATACTCAATACACCCCTAGCATAAAAACATACTTGCTTTCATAGTAGAAATTATAGCACATGGTTTCTCCTCTGTTTGCCCATAAAAAAATAATTCTCTCCCACATTCACTCCTCAAGATGACATTAGGCTTTTCATCTTCAATTTTGGCTCCCTAAGTACACAGCCAGTTCATTCCCAAAATGATATCAAAGTCTGACAAGTCTAACTGAATCAAGTCTCAAGGGAATGTAACTCCACCAATAGTAGCAGGGACAACTTTATAGGAAATAGGGCACTCAATAATAGAATCATTGTGTAGCTTGATTCTATAATTGGTTTCGGACTTCTATTCTCAAGGTTCAATTACATGGTAGATTGGTGGATATAAATGAATAAGCGGCGCCTGAATCAAGCAATACAAAAAATGACTTTGAATTTAAAAAGAGAGTTCTAGTAATACTAGAGGTGGTGGTTTCCTTTTTGCTCATCACATACACCATTCCTATAGTTGCAGGCGTTGGAGATGGGCCCTTGGTGATGCAATCTTTAGGGACATGCAGCAATGAGGTGCTCCGCGCTCCCACACCACATACACTAATTAGTTCCCACACGGCATCCAGGGGTGGTGTGGTTGGTTTCTTTGCATTTCCCACAGGCTCTACAAGGCCTGCGAAACGACTCTTGGGAGGAGAGGGAGTAGGCTTATTTTGGTTTACACTCTCACTCGCAGCGCGGAGCTCGATCCCTTTCCTCTTTTGATTGATCAGGTTTAGGATCCTCAACTCAATCTTCACTTGTTCCACTTCAGCAGCTCGCTCATATAGCCCTTGATTGGTCGAGATTGGTTGACCAGCTCGCACACTCGTTCCGCTTCAGCATCCCTGTATTGTTAAACGGTTATTGAAACATTGATTGTGCCCATTTTGTAATTCATTTTAATTTAAAACTAGGAATGAGACAAATGTAATACTATATTACTACTTATTATCTAGTAGTGAACCCCTTAGAACTGATATGATCTATAGATAAGTGTACACTTACAAGCCAATTGGGGGACCTGGCTTGAGGCCATGCGAATAACTGAAAGGCGAATGCCCTAAAGTTGATAACTGATGCAGTCACTAATTATGTGACAAATAACTCATTAAACAGATTCGTTGATGTACTTACTAAAATATTATAATTTTAATAAACACATTCTGATTTCTAAAGATACAGGTAATGAATATACTTGGGATTTTTAATGCAATGTCACTGGATAATATTCATGCGCAAAATAAAAACAATAGACTAGGCCTTGATTTAATTTCGGAAATGCCATTGTGATATACGTAGTTAGCAAATAATTCTCATTCTCATAACCGGTGACTTTAATAGAAATGGATTACAAAAGAGCAGTCAGACTTTGATGCGTAAATATCATATACGTTACATTGATATGATACAAAACTAAATAAATTATGGTAATTTAGCTTAATCAAATGTAAGATAATTTAGAGTAAAAATGGATCAAGGCAAACAATTTGGCTTATAAAGTAGAGGCTTAATAGGTGTAATGGCAAATAATTCATATCTTTCACCCCTGACCTCAAATTGAGACCTCAAACTCCAATATCAAAAGCTTAAGAAGTCCCACAACACTTTCATTCACAGTGCAAAACACAATTACCACCACAGACCACTAAAATTGAGCTTAACTAAACTGTGCACAGCTCCAATTTAGTCTGCACAATCTTTCTAAATAGGTTATAACTTTATCCACGGAACTCAAAATTATGTAATTCCAGAGACATTTGAAAGATACCCATTTAGCTATTTAGACACCAAAAATCATAATTTTTCAATGGACCAAACAATACCAGTTTAGTCCAAAAGTGACCCCTATTTTAGGTCTGTTTATAGCCCTCATGCACATATTTTCAATCTTTTCTTCACATAATCTCTCTCTAAAATCACTAAACAATTAATAGTTCCTCAACATCACCTTACTTAGCAACATCACTTAAAATTACCCCGTCGTCTTCTTCACCTATATTCCAACTTTCTTTCCATAAAACACTTAAAACACTTCCAAAACTCACTTATTTGTATGAATGAACAAGACAACCCTCTTTGTCCCTTGTTGGAATTTCCATAACCCAACCCTTTTAGTAAAATCACACCAAGCCATTTCCTAAGTCAACCAGACATCTAAACTTCATTTTCCA
>JAKOGI010000503.1:0-210000 GCA_029747015.1 Carnegiea gigantea
CAAGAACATTAGGGCTATGAACAGGCCCAAAACAGGGTCTCTTTGAGATTAAACTGGTACTATTTGGCCCATTGAAAAATTGTGCTTTTTGGTGGGTAGATAGATCAGTGAGTTAGTTCATATACCTTCTGAATCACTTCATTCCAAGTTATGTGGAAAAAGTTATGGCCGTTTTACTAAGACTGTGCAGGATGCACCTAAGCTGTGCACAGTTATGTTGTAGCTCAATTTTAGAAATCCTATTGTGAGAATTATGTTTGCACTGTGAATGAAAGTGTTGTGTGACTTTTTAAACTTTCCATATTGGGGTTTTAGATCTTCATTTGAGATCAAGCATGAAAGTTATGAATTTTCTAAGGTCGGCCTTGAATTGGTAACAACTTTGATTGTACTTAGAAGTTTATTTGGTTTGAAAAACTAAGTTGTATGGCATGTGCAATGAAATTGGAGAAGTGAGAGATTGATAACTCAAGATCAGTACTTGTTGGTCCAAACTGGTGTGTTTAAAGTTATTCTGAACCTACTGCCAATCCAATTGCCCTCAAATCTTTGTTATCCATCTCAGAAATATCAAAAACCCATGATCAATTATAACCATAAAAATCTTTCTTTTATTATCTCAATTATTCTGCCTTGATCAGTTTTACTCCAGCATTATTTCACTTTGATTTAAATTACCCTAATTCATTTAATTTTTAAATCATGTTGGTAGAACTTATCTCCTATTGAGCTATTTGAGTTATGGATGCCTTTTAATGAATTTCTATCACAATCACAAATTATGAAAGTCAATATTGTTTACTAATTACATCTATAATTATATTTCTTAAATAGAAATCGGGGCCTAGTCTATCGTTTCCCATTGTGCATAAGTATTATTAAGTGAGATTGCATTTTAAAGACTTCAGGTATGTTCATTACTTGTATCTTTAGAAATCAGCTCGTATTTATCAAAATTATAACGTTTTGGTAAGTACATCAATAAATCAGTTTAATCAGTGATTTATCACATAATCAGTGACCCTATTAGTTATCAGTTACAGGGCGTTGCCCTTCAGTTACCCGCACAGCTTCAGGTCAGGTCCCCCGATTGGCTTGGCAGGTGTATACCTATCTATAGATTGTAACGGTATCAAGGGGGTTTACTGTCAGATAATAACTAGCAATTGCAGTTTACATTCACCTCATTCACTTTTTTGGCTTAAAATGAATTGCAAAGTGGGCGCCCAACCAATTTTTGCACTGATCATTTAACAATACAGGAATGCATGTACTGAGCTTCGGCTCACAGTTCGAAATGTTTTCATGTTTTGTTTTAGGCAAACGCTTAGTGAATTGCCCTCATACTTGCAAGTCAGCCAAAAAACATGCTAGCAAGTCAGCCGAAGAGAATAAGTAAGCAAGGGAAACTTGGATGAATCACTAGTGATATAGACCATGCATACTCTGGAGCCGTATTTTGTAATCTTCAGTATATGGAGGTGTAAACTTTGTGGTGAATTGCTTTACTGTAGTGTATAAACGTTATGTTGGTTAATTAGTGAATGCATATGGTTGAAGTTTTGCCTAAGTACTTTATCTCTAGTACACTTACAACAATTCTTGTCCTTTTGGGATGGCGGTAATGCCCCGATCATTGGGTTTATTAGTTATAATTGAGAAAATCAGAATAGTAATTGCAAACAGTGAAACATGCTTAATTAGGAGGCGTTATATTGCTCACCTTCCTTGTTGCTCTTCTTCTAGAGCTTCCGCTGCCCTCTCAACTCCTCATCTTCCCTCATTAAAACCCCAATAACTCTCTACTTATAACTCCTCAATTGATGAGGAATGATGATAATGGGAATAAATGAGTAACCGCCGGGGTGGAAGGAGGAGAGAGACGGCCATGGCAGATGAGGCATTGAGGCTTCAGAAGTTTTCATATTTCTGGGTTACAGGGGAACGAAGAAGAAGAATAAAAGGAACGGGGGCTGGACGGGTCACATGAGGGGCAAGTGCAAGGTTAAGTAAAGAGAAGAGAAGGCAGGCTGGACAGCGTCTGGGAAAGAAGAAACAGGTTGGCCCGGTGAGAGAGAGAATGAAAAGAAGGAAAACTGAAAAAAGGGGGTTTAAGGCATGTTGGGCCAAGCCCACTGAGGAAAGGGAAGAGAGGGAGCCTGGGAAAAGGAAGGGGTGGACTGGGAGAGGGAAAAGAAAAGAAGGGACTGGCCCAGCTGGGGCAGAAGAGAAAGAGGGAAGGGAGGCCGGTTTTCGGGCCTGGGCCGCTGAGCTCGGAAGGGACGTTGGGCTCAGATCTTTC
The DNA here is from genome assembly GCA_029747015.1 of Carnegiea gigantea. Classification (NCBI taxonomy): domain Eukaryota; kingdom Viridiplantae; phylum Streptophyta; class Magnoliopsida; order Caryophyllales; family Cactaceae; genus Carnegiea; species Carnegiea gigantea. Next base: position 2,303 of record JAKOGI010000503.1, read on the forward strand.
TTCTCCTTTTCGGCTTGCTCCAAAACTTCTCTTAAGCATCATTTATTGTTTTTCCCAAGTTTTTCCAATTCCTACAAAATAGACAAAAATATTGTTAAAAATCTAGTTAACGAATTTATTTCGAGTAATTATTAGGGGAGGCGTTTTGGGAAGTTTTTAGGGCTAGGTTTTAGTTTAAGTTTAGCCACCAAAACCCTATTAGGGGGAGAATAAATTAGGCAGATTACTATATATTATGGAGAAGATTGTGGATTTCGCTATGGAACATCTCTTTCTTTAATTTCATGCTTCTTATTTTGTTTCCGACTTTATTAATTTTTGCTTTGATTTTCTTTTTGACATTTAGTTGTATTAAAGTTGTGATCTTTTATTATGATTAGCTCTTAAGATGGCTAGTTGATCTTGCTTAAACCTCAACCTACCTTATTTATGTTTGGATCCGAGGTTTTCTCTTACTCCCACCAAGTGTACGATGAAATACTTGGGAAAGTTTTCATATGTGTTTTGGGGCACATGACTTACGCTAACAAGTGAGGTCGATTGTTTAGTGTAGGTAGAGAGGATAGCTAGCGTTTGGATGTGAAAATAGTCCACATTCTATGTAGATCTAGGGTTGCTGTTCCTATAGTTCAATTGGGCTAATCTCATAAAAATAGGCGGTTACAGCAATTAAACTAGCCTTCAACCCTAGAAAGAGGGCTTGGACGAGCTTTTATGGTGTAATCGATCATCTTTGAATGCTAGCATAACTTGGGAAGGCGAAGGTTTGACCCGATTAGTTGATTAATCTTAGGTTTAATTATAATCAAGGTCCTTTCTGTTTGCCTCAGTAGTATATTCCCTTTTCCTTTCATTCCTTTTCATTTAGCTTAGATTCAAACACTTGAGCTAAACTCCGGTACTTGAAACCCAACTCTCAGTGGATGACACCATAAGTACTCGGTGATAAATTGTGCACCTGCAGCTACAAATTTAAACCTTAAATTCTTCTTATCAAGTCTTTGGCACCGTTGCCAGAGAGTTGGCGCTTTTTAGTATGGGGGTTTACTTGAGCATTTGAGTCTAGACCTAAGTTTCAAAAATCAAAAATTTTGGGGAAAAAAAATCAAAATGGTTATTTTTCATTTACCTCAATTTGAACATGAACCTTTTTGACAATATTTGTCTATATTAAATGATTATCGTGCTCAATGTATGCATTTCACATACGAAAAATAGGAAATATGCAATGTTGTGCTCGAGGGGATAACACATGAGACTCGAACCACCCTTGAGTCCATGTGTTATGGTGGTATGTGCTCTTTAAATATTGATGACATGTGGGACTTGTTTGAATCTTTGATGACATGTAGGACTTGTTTGAATCTTTAGCATGGTATCAATGGCAACATGAGAGTGCTAGTGAATCTTTTGTGTCTTCTTCCCCTATTCCCTATGCTCAATCCCCATGTGTAGATCAATTTAGGGATTCATTTCATCACTATTCCTCTTATTCTCATGTTCTGTGCTTTTATTGCAAATCTTTTAACCATGATGTGAATTCTTTTCCCTATTATGATCTTTCTAATGAATGTTATGTGAAACTTAATGCCGTAATAGAGATAATGAATGAGCGACATGAGTGTTTTGTTAGTGAGATAAGGGAGTGTGGCCTATTACATGAGACTGACCCTAGTCTATCTTCCCTACAGTTGAGGTTAGTCTCTATGGTGAATATAAGTCTTCTCTTCCCCTAAAGCCTAATTTTATGGTCCATATACCTTTGACCGACCTAGAGAAAGTGATTGACCCTCCCTTGATTTTTATACCACTTGTCGCTTTATCCTTGTCTAGCACACCTAGAGACACTACCATTGGTGACTTAGCCTTACTTGCTTCTCCCCTTCCTTTAGCTCACTACACAGGGTTAGAGATGGGTGAGGATTCTAAGAGTGATGCTAGTTTTGTTAAGGATGATCTGCTTGATTGGTCGAAAGAACCTACCTTGATTGAGTCATTTCTTGAGGAAGCTCCCTTTGAGGAGTTGTGTGGTGATGGTGTGGTGGTTGGTGCCGCTCCTAACATTGAGCATGTAGACCCCATTCGCATCGAGTTAGTTAACTTAGCCCCTATTTCATCCGTCTTGCTTACCGCCACCTCCTCTCATTTGCACGCACTTCACGAGTCCATACGTGACATTACCTTTGACCCTTGTTATGCATACCAAAAGGACGTGCCTAGGAAGATCATGTGGAGTGCTTTCTTTGATCATGCTTTTTATTTTTCTATGGCATTTGATAAGTTTAAGAGGGTACTGACTATCTTTGTTATGATCTTATTAGTGTTATCTTATTCACACTTTGAAATGCATGCAACGACACATGATAAGCTCTTACGAGCGCTGACCTCATTCGAGTTGAAGACTCGTGTCTTAAGAGATGAGGAGTAGCCGATACTCCACATGCCTCCATAGCACCATTTGAGAGAGGCATTGTTCAGGTACAATCAGTACTTGATGTTGTATAATCGTTCTAACTCTTGTCCCTTATTTTTATTGTCTTTCTTTTTCTTTTTATTTAGTTGTAGATATTAGGTTGTGTTATTGTTGGTGATCAATATTGAGGTGAAACTTGGGATGTTGTGAAGCCAATTGATGGCTATGATCACCTTTGTGTGCCTTTTACCCATAGTTATGTTTTATGATTGGTGGCATTGTTGGATTTATATATAGGTGTTGGTTTTGTATATATGTGTGGTCTTATTGTCGATTGGGTGAGGTTGTATTTTTGGGTGAGCGTGTTAGCTTGTGTATATTTGTGTTCGTTGAGTATTCTTGTGTGTTTTGTTTTGTTTTGTGTTTTGTGTGCTTTGTGGTTGGTGGTGGCTCATTGGTTTCCAATGAAGACATTGTGAGATTTAGATGTGGGTTTGGGAAAGTCATATACCCTTTTGTGCATATTTTTATGATTGGTTTTTGACCTTTAATATCTTGGTTGCTAGCTTGTATATAGGTCAAACATGTATGATGGAACACTCGTCTACAATGTAATTTTCGATTTTTCATAAGAACCCCATTTTACATATGTGGTTTTGTGCCTACCTTGTGCACTTGACCATTAACTTTTGGCGTTAGTTATTGAAATTTGGATTTAGAGACATTCTACTTAGTTAATTAACTTCTGGCATTGCCAACAAATTGACAAAAAAAGAACAAAAAATTAGATAAACAAGAGTGTAAAAGTAAGCTCAACTCTAATACCTCTATTTGGGCTAAAATAAGTGCTTTGCACATCCAAATAAAACCTTTAATTAGAGAAGAAATCTAAATACATATTAAGTTGTTCATCCGGGAGTTTAATGTCTAATAAGCCAAGAACTATCCACCCGGAAGAAGGAGCATATATAAGGAGAAACGTGAAAAAATAAGACAAGAAAAAAATAAGAACAAAAATGAGACCTAACAAAAGGGAGTCATACGCCAAGTGGATATGATATTTTTGCTCAATTTTAGCCTAGCATTAAGAGTCAATACACTTTATACGGAGCACTAAGGTGTACAAATCTTGTAATTGTATTGCGTTGGGTGAAAAGTGTGAGTCACGGTGCATTTATAGCCTATGTGATCCTTGAATGCATGTTTCACTTGTATATGGCTTAGTAGCAAAGTCATTAGAGTGATAGAATCGATTTAGATGTGTACATCTTTTGCCCTTTCCCTTGTACATATGTTTTGCTTTTGAAAAAATCCTAAAATATTTCAATGATTTTATGGGTATATCTTCTACAAATCCTCACGACGCCTCACTCGTCCACTTGGGAACACCAAGGGGATTAAAGAGCTTGTCGCATATGCTAAATGCAATTGTGATTCCTACAAAAGTGAGTTAAGCTCTTCGGTTAGTTTTTCTTTTGTTTTGCTCGACGAAGAGCAAAAGATAGGTGTGGGGATATTTGTTCGGCACTAAATTATCGTATTTTTCACAGCTTTCTCACCTAACTTTAGCTTGCAAAATAATATAAATTTAGGATTTTCACTTGTTTTATTTAACTTTTGTATGCAATAATTTTAATTGATCAAGTGTTGCGAAATGACCGAAGAGGACCAAGGAAGTGAGCAAGAAGGTGAAGGACCCAAGAAAGAAGGACCACAATTGGACCGGTCGCCCAGGCGATGGCCATCATGGCCACCCTGTAGTGGTGGGCACCTTCCAAGGGGTGCCAACAGCCTGTCACCACCCCACCCAACTTTCGTGCCCCTTATTGGTTTAACTAATATCAAAGCGGGTCTTCTTGGTTGATTTCGGGAAGGCTTTTTGGGACATTTTTAGGGCTAGGTTTTAGTTTGGGTTTAGCCACCAAAATGCCATTAGGGGGAGAATAAATTAGGTAGATTAGTGTAGATTGTCGATAAAGTTGTAGATTTTGCTATGGAAGACTAAGTTTATCTTCTCTCTCTTTAATTTCATTGTAACGCCCCTGTCCTGAGGAGGCGCCACACTGTCAGGACTTCTGGAAGAAATCCCCAAGGCTGTTTGAACTAAAGGGTACCTGTAAGTTTGTTTGAAAGGTAAAATAAACTTCTAAGAGACTAATGTCTCTGCCACGAGTCACACACCCGAGTTCCTGGAAGTCAGACTAGTTAATTAATAACAAACGACATGACAAAGTATACATAAGTTTAGAGCCATCTGCATACTTATATACTAATGAGTGAACTTAGTTAATTACACATATACACATTCAACGCTTCACGGCAACTAATCAAGTAATATTGCCAAAATGGCTGCACACACATCATTGTCTGGTGCTTCTATACTTGATTACACTAAACCTGGAAAAGGGAAATAAGGAAGGGGTGAGCTACCACATGCTATAAAAACAAAACTATTGCAAGCAATCCTGGTAAATAGCAAATACATCACATATATACTACTATTATCGTATTAGACAAAGAGGACTTCAAAGAAAATTCCATTCTTTCATAAAACAAATCCGCTAAGGCTAATAATCACAATTAAGCATCCATAGCTCGTCAAATTTTTCATTTGAGCTTATATTCAAGTAAGATGACTTAACAACGTTAAGAAAGGAAAAGAAAATCTCATTGACGTCTTAAAAAAAATCCTAATATCTCATTTCGCCTTAAAACACATAATTTATATATATATATATATATATATATATATATATATATATATATATATATATATATATATATATGAATTTGGGTCATTCAACGATTTCTGCTCTTTTCTGAATTCCCGAATAAATAAAGTAAGAATTTTAAACCTTTCATTCACATATCGGAAAAAGATTACTTATTTTGGCATTAAGAGTTCACAACGTGCTATTTAGGGGAGATCGTCGCTCACCCTATGTGAGATCGTCACTCATAAATCGCATTATCCCTGGGGCATAACATAACATTTAGCCATACGCGTCTTGGCAGAGTAGCCAGGGGCAGTCTCTAACCTCGACATTATCCTCTTTGGGGGAAACAGCTCACACCTTAATATGCAGAAAGTCCACCCTCAATGTTTTATCACACGTCACATAACATCTAACCTTACCCTCATCAGGGTCTTAGCCATTTTTATTCAAACCAAGTCGTTTTAGTTATTAGAGCTCTTGCCACAAGCAATAAAGACTTTTTCTAACTTCAAGCAAGTCACAAGTCTTTTTGTTTTAATGATTCGTTCACAAAACCATAAATATGCTTATCAAGCCAAAACAATTTCTATAACTGTAATGCCGATTAATAACTCTTTGTCTTTAAATGAGAAAGCCGCTTAAGATTATTTTAGGTTCACTAACCTAAGAATTCACTTTCAAGGAGTTTATATATATATATACACACACACACACACACACACACATATATATATATCGTAATTAAATTTAGCGACTAAACATTTTAATCATTTTCTAAATTCATTTCAACTTTCGATAAATAATAAGGGAAATCTAAAAGCAAGTTTGTACTCTTTAAGCATTATGTCGCTCTATTCAAATAACAATTTCAAATGATTTAATTCGTTAAATGATTCAACAGAACCATTCAGCTGAACCATACCTTAGTTTAAAAAGCTTCTACAAACAACATAGTTATTTCGAAGCTAATTTCAGTTTCAGTAATTCAGCAGAATCATTTCAAAGCTAATTTAAGTTTCAGTAATTCAGCAAAATCATATCAAAGCTAATTTTAGTTTTAGTAATTCAACAGAATCGCTTTACAATACACATACAAGCTCTTTTCGACAACCGAAAAATAATCCAACAACCCGAGCTCTCTCCTCACAGCACCTCCCACAAACAATCCTCAAAATGCACTTAATATTTTAACCCAAACATCAACCGCACAATTCGGCTTTACATCTCCATTACTCGATTTTCAAATTCAACGATTCGTAAGTTTCCAAATTATCATGCAACAACATTACCAACTATGCATACTTAAAAATCAACATAATGACAAGGCCAAAACACATTTGAATAAACATCAGTAGCATTCAGTTCTGAATCAGTAATTTCGGGAGTCACCCATTAACATGCAAGGTTGTCCAACACTAGATTAATTTTCAGATTATAATCCTAACTTAATTTATCCCTAAAATCAGCATATTAACAATCAAAGCCAACAATCAAATACAAGCAATTAGGGAGCTAAACGATTCATCCAAAAACATCGAAAAACTTTGCAAAATTATTAATAATTAGACGAAATTGAGAACACCCACCTCTCTTCCAAGCTTAGGACCCGATTTAAGCATTTTTGGGGCTAATGTGGACGTTCAAGAATCAGGAATTTGACCCTCCCCTTGCTGCTACACCTAGACCCAAGCAATTGACCCAACCCGTTTCTGTTTTTGCACACTGCTTTGTTGTTACTGCTGAGGCCAAGATGCCACAAATTCAGGCTCAATTTACAGAGGATTAAAGGTGGGTATCGAGCAAAGGGATGAGATGGCTTTAGACACATGTTTGATGCCTTAGACCCACACCTGAACGGACCACAAACGTGGTGTTCGGGTGCTGATTATGCCCAGAAATCGTAGTAATACGCTTGTAGGGTTTTGGGGGAGGTTGTTAGGAAACAAAATCTGGCTTGTAATATTTGTTAATATTTCTTTCCTACTAGGATTGTAATTCTTGTGACTTCTTTCCTAAGACTTCTACGCTAGCTGGGACTAGGGCTTTACTTGATATATAAATACTTGTACAATTGTTAAGCAAACTCAAGGGAAAATCAATACATACATATGGCACATTAACTGTGTACTTGCCTCAAAATTCCTCCACTTCAAATTTCCATATGGTATCAGAGCAATGACCGGGGGGAAGTAATTTGTAATTGAAAGTCAGTCTCTATACTACCTACATCCATCTGAAGGGCCAGGAGTTGCTATAACTTCGGTCATATTCACTGGAAAAAATTATGAATTATGGAGTAAGATTGTAAGAACGACACTCCAATCCAAAAATAAACTAGGGTTCATTGATGGAACCTTAGCTAAGCCAACTCCATAAGAAGGAGAAGATCAACATGAATTAATTGCTTGGAAAATGGCTAACTCCATGATTTGCTTATGAATTGTTAATGTCATCGACCCTAAACTCCATGCTAGTGTAGCCTACGCTGAAATAGCCAAACTAACGTGGGAAAACCTAAGAAAACATTATGCTATTGGTAACACTCCTGAAGTTCATCAACTTAAAACCGATCTTGCATCATGTAAGCAAGAAGGCTTAGAAGTTGTCGAATTTTATAACAAACTGGTGGCTTTATGGAGTGAACTAGATAATTACACAAAATTCCACATTGTACTTGTAGCAAGTGTGAATATAAAATAGGTGAGAGGATTATGAAGATGGTAGATGAAGGGAAAACACATTAGTTTTTAATGGGACTCAATGATGAGTCTTTTGGAAACGTACGTAGCCAAATTCTTGCTAGAGAACCCTTACCACCACTAGATGAGATTTTTAATATCATACAACAAGAGGAAAATCACAAGCGACTCATGGGAGAGAGAACATTGTACCGAGAGGCAAGTCGCATTTGTGGCTAAGGAAAAGTCTGCCAACAGTGGCAAGAGGCCCGTGTGTGCCCACTGTAGAAACATTGGCCATGAGGAAGTCCATTGCTACGAGTTGGTGGACTACTCATCAAATTGGGGAACCCAAGGACGTAATCGCGGAGGTCGTGGTGGAAGAACTGGGCGTGGCAGATGTTTTGCAAGCGGCCGAGGCCAGGGTTCTGGGCGTGAGGCAGCCCACGCTGCTCTAACTCAGACTGAGGCATCTCAGAGAGTGCCGAACCCGACCCAGCACCGATGACCACCCCGAGGTTGAGTGCTGAGTAGGTACAACGACTCCTAAGCCTTCTCGAAGTACCTAAGCAAGGAGATGATCGACTCTCAGGCATGGTTACATGGATGTTTGATAGCGATGTTTCATGTCATATGATGGGAAACACCAAGGAGTTGCGAGATGTTAAGAAAATTATGCCCGTCTCCATTGGTCTTCCCAACGGAGCCCATACTGTGGCCTCTCATCAAGGGACCATGAATCTCGGGGATGAATTGAAATTAACTGATGTATTATATGTAACCACGTTGCAATGCAACTTGATATCTATCGCAAAATCATGTAAAGATATGTGATGTACTGTAACATTTTCTGATGACGCTTGTGTTTTGTAGGAACGTACTTCGAGGACTCCGATTGGTGCGGGTGAACAACGTGGAGGAGTTTACTACTACAAACATAGGTCATTGGGAAAGATTCTAGCAAACGCCATTAACATCGACAACCTGTGGCACAAGCGTCTCGAGCACCCTTCTAATCAAGTTTTAGCCTTTTCACCAAAGAGTCTAGGTATTTATTCCAGTCGAAATAATGATGAAGTATGTGAAATTTGTACCCGAGCAAAGCAAAGTCGTGTAAATTTTTTATTAGTCAAAATAAAGCTGAATGTGTTTTCGAGCTTATTCATTGTGATATCTGGGGTCCGTATAGAGAACCCTCATCCTGCAGTGCTCACTACTTTTTAACTATCGTGGATGATACTAGTCGAGCCACCTAGGTCTATCTTATGCATGAAAAAGGCAAAGCAAGCAAACTCATCAGAAATTTTATTATCATGGCTTGTCCTCAGTTTGGCAAAAGGTTCAAAGTGGTGTGTAGCGATAACGGATCTGAATTTACCTCTATTCCCATGCAAGTGTTCTACCAAGAGCATGCTATTTTGCGTCAAAATAGTTGTGTCGACACACCTCAACAAAACGGTCGTGTTGAACGCAAGCATCACCATGTCCTAAATGTAGCTCGTGCCCTCCTGTTTGAAGCTAACTTACCCAAGAAGTTTTGGGGTGAGAGTGTCCTGGAGGCCACTCATCTTATCAACCGGAATCCTAGCAAACTGTTATCCGGCAAGACTCCTTATGAGATTCTCTACAATAAGCCCCCTACCTATGATCATCTACGGGTCTTCGGCACCCTTTGCTTTGCCAAAAATAATTTACCATCCAAAGATAAGTTTACATCTCAGAGCCAAAAATGCATATTTGTCGGCTATCCTATGGGTCAAAAGGGATGGTGACTCTATGACCTCGAGACACAAAAATTTTTTATTAGCCGAGATGTAATTTTTCAAGAGATCATATTTCCTTTCCGAGCACAAGCAGATCATGAGGGTGCGAACACAGCAGATTTATCTCCCACTATAACAGCTACACCACCATTCTTCGCTAAGCCTCCTTTGCTTGATGCTACAGATCATCAGCTCCATGCGCCTAATAGCCCACCTCAGCTTGGGCCGGTTCATTCTGGGACCAATGTATCATCTCAACAACACTTGAATCACTGGTCCATGACCCACTGGTTCAGGGGGAGCACTCCGCGACCCAAAGTGAGCAGGCCCAAGGGAAGAGTTCAGCAGTCCAGTCCAGGGGCACGTTGGCCCAAAGGGAGGCAGATCAGCCCAGGGGCGCATTGAACTAAGGAAATTCTTTGGCAGGCCAGCCCACAGAAAATGCGGCCCAACGCGCGTAGGCCCAGCAATCAAGTTCATTAGCACCCAGACCTACTTGGCCCAGCAAAAAGCTAGCCCGGTTCGATGATTATTTTGTGCTACAGTGCATGAACCAATGACCCCGCTCACTTCTCCGTTGCTCCACCGCTCCAACCGAGGTCCTCAAGTACGCGATATCCTACAGCAAACTATGTGTCATCTAAAAAGTTTACTACTTTACATCAAATTTTTTTGGCTGCTGTAAAACCCTGGAAATTCGATTTGGAAATTTTTGCTCAGTTGGACCGACCTAGGCCCAAGTCAACCCAAGTCAGTGCCAATTAATCCTCGTGAAATTCTTCTAATTAAGTTTCTTGATATATTTTTTTGAGAAGTATTAAAATTTTCAAAATTTCCCTTTTCGATTTTTTGTAAAACTCCTAATGTCATTGTTATTATGTTACTATTCTATTATGAATATTATTATTATTCTACTATTAATATTATCATTTTTATTATCATTAGTCCTTTTAAAAAAAAACAACAAACCCTAAACCCCTTTGATCTGCCGCCCACTTCTCTTATAAAAAAAATATATATTTGAAAGTGTTTTTCCCTCCTCATGTAGCCCCCCCTTTTTTTTCTTTTTCTTTTTAACCTAAAACCCTAACCCCCTTCCCCCACTTTCCCCCCCTCATGTCCTCTCTCTCTCTCCCTCTCTCTCTCCCTCTCCCCCCCTCTCTCTACCTTTACACTGTCGCCGACCACCGTCCGGCCGTCCTAGTGCCACCACCGCACCGGCCATTCCTCTTACTTTTGGTAAGAAGATCAAGATGATGCATGGGTTCATACACCCCATGCATCCAAAAGAAATCACCACTTTTCTTTTCATCTCTTTTATTCTCATTTTAATCCCTTTTATTCTTGTGAATTTTTATGCCCATCGTAAATGAAGATTTTGATATAACTTTTATTATTTTCTCAGCACTCTCGGCATTGAATTTGAACGAAGGAGTTTCCCTCGATCTAGATCTGGTTTCGATCAAAGGTACTAGTAACAACGTTTTTAATGTTATTTTGGTATTTAATGGTAAAGGTGGGTTCTTTTGGCATGATTGGGTCTGGGCAAGGGTTTAAGAATATCTAACGGGCACAGGCGTATTTTTTGAGTAACCTGAAATGAGCGAAAACTGTGCAAAAATGGGTCGAACAGTCTAGACAGAATTCACACTATTTTTAACTCAAATTTGAAACTTCGGTATAATTATTTTGGTTGTCCAAAAATTATGCAATTTTTACAGTAGTTAGATCAAGCTGTGAAGATTACGTGGGTTTTTGAATTGGATGAATTGAAGTTAAATTGGAGAGTTATGGCCAAAATACCGAGCCCTATCAAAACTGGAAACTGCAGGCATAGGGTGCGGTTTTTGAATTTATGGACCTGGTTGTGCTGTGAATTTATGGAAGTTCTGAACATGAAAGTTTTAGTAGACAAAATTATCTTTCTGGATTGGGTAAGAACATGTTTTTTTGGAAGTCGGAAGAGAAAGCTATGAGGATGGGAAATTAGGAGTAAAAATCTGGGTAGAATCTGGGGAAGCAGAATCTGGACTGTTTCGCCCTCAAATTAGAAAAATTCCCTAGGCTAGTACTGGTGGCCAAAAATTGTGAAATTTACTGAGTAGGAGCCTCTGATGTGTCAAATAATGTCGCTTTGGAATTAGGTCATTTGGAGTAGCGTAGCCCGAGTTTTGATAAAATTTGCCGGGACTGTCCTGGGGAACACAGTCTTTGGCATTGCCGGAAGAAACAAAAATTTGACGAGGTTTGGGGCAGAACCGAGCCAAGCTCTAAACATAGAAAAGACAGAGGACATTGTAAGGTTTCTAGATTGACCCCGAACACTGGAATCGGATATCGGGGACTAGAGTTATAATTTTTTGAAAGTTGGACCCAAAACTGGCCAGCAGAACCTTCACCCCATATAGGGTTGGATAGATAAAGATCTAGAAAACATCTGTTTGAATTTAGGGGAGGCCCAGGGGTGCCCTACACTAAATGTGGACTGACTATGGGCTGTTTGTGGGCCCAGGTGCAGAACAGTGAACCCTCATTAAAGTAACCGAGCCCGTAAATTGTACGGTACCTAGGTAACAGTCATGCCCTAACTTTTCCCCTGTGTTACTGAAATCATGAAAGTTTTGGGAGTTCTTGTATTGATTCCTTGGCATTCCTTTCCAATGGGATGAACACTGATGTGAAATCTATAAATAGTTCCTTGATGGGAACTGAATGCTGTGTTTGTTCTGGAAGTTGGAAATCTCCATATTGTAAAAGTTGAAACTTACTGTTGTAAAAGTTGAAACTTACTGTGATTGTACTTGAAGTTCTGTTTTTGCATTCTGATTTTTGTTGGGAAAAGTATTAAAATCTGAATGAAACTGAGTGTGTCAAGTTGGTATCCATTAACTGAAAGGAACTAAATAGGGTGAGTTAAATCGATTGGAACTGATTGAAGGCCATAGCCTTTCCCGGGTAATAGGTACATGCATGTGAGCGGCCACGTACTCAGCCGAGACTTGGGCCAGGTTATCGGTAACCACCCATGATGGTGGTAGGCCAGGAAAGTTAAGCGGTAACCGCCTGAGGAGCGGTAGGCCAGGAAAGAGTTGAACGGCTGCGCTATGTTAGAGCGCAGGCCATGAGACCCACTGGGGTCGTCACCCAAGACTTATCTGAAACTGAACATTTTGAATGGAACTATGGAAGTGTGATTCTGAACTTGATTTTTGTTTAAGGAAGATGGTGATAATGGGTTGTGTACCTTGAAAACATGTTGTTGTTTCCCCCTTTCCCTAAAATGTTTTCAAAAATGAATTTCGTACGTGTCTTTGACTGTTGGGGGTGAATGTTACTGAGTTTATCTCACTGTTATAAAATATTTTGTTTTCAGGTGATCTAGCTGTACTTGGAACTGGGGACAGGAGAGTAGAGCGAGGCTCGAATGCTGGTTGTACTTAAAAAGGATTTTAGAAGTTGTAATAGAATCTAGTTGGTTTAATTATGATGTTCAAGTTTTGTGTTAAAATTCTTGGACCCATGTATGGTGGGCTTTGATTCGTAAGGACTTTGTTTTAAATGTCAGTTATGATATCCAGCCTGGTATTTCCAAGAAGGGAATACGGCGGTAACACCCCGTTAGGAGTTCCTACTGCCATTCAGGTTAAATCAGTAGTAAATAAAGAATTAGAAATCTGGGGGTGTTACAAAGTGGTATCAGAGCCCAGGTTAACTGACCTGAAGGCTCGCCTAAAGGATAAAGGGAATAATATTAGTTAATAACCCTAAAACAGGTAGACATAAGGACTGCTCGGAGTGTGAGTGTAGGTTGGGAAGGGAATATACTTATATATATGTTACCTTTTTGTATATATATATATATATATATATATATATATATATATATATATATATATATATATATTTTATATATATATATATATATATATATATATATATATATATATATATATTTATACATATGATTTGGGATTTGGGCCTACTAATGTCTAGGATGAATGCGGCCCGTCATTGTGGGTGTATGGGATCACTTTGTCGCCAGCGGAGGTTGGAGAAGATTCCCGGGGCCAGTTTTGAGAGTTACTTGGAGCGAGTGGAGATTTTTCTTTATAGAAGACTAGCTGAGGTTCCTGATAATTGTTTGAGGTTCGACCACAACCAAGCCCTATTCTTCCTTTTAACTCTTTGGGGAGACCTCTTGCGGCGTTATAGAGTCAATGAGCTTCACCCTGAGGAGAGAGCATTTATGGTTGCTGGGGATTGTTGTTTGTGCAAGTGGCAGCCTATGAACTTCAACCTGAATGAGCTAGTGGACTACCTCATTGATATAGGTCCTTATGACGAACCCCCCACCCCTGACTCTGGGGACGCCAACCCGCCACCACCTGTAGAGGAGGATACTGATGAGGAGGGAGACCCCATGGGAGAGAAAGACCCAGAGGAAGACCCCATGGAAGAGGAAGACTCCAAGGAAGATCCTGAGGAATACCCTAAGGAAGACCCTGAAGAAGACCCTGAGGGGGATTCTGAGGGCAGTGAGGGGCAACTTATGAGCAGTAAGGACTTAGGGGGAGATCAGAGAGATGAAGAAGGGAATCACCTTATGCAGGATGAGCGCTCCAACCACTCGGAAGACTTAAGAGCAGATGAGGCTGGGATGACCCGCTGGGAGCGGGTAGATGTGGTCGGATGTGTAGAGGCACCTATCCACTGGATGCCCCCAGTCAGTAAAGGCTAGAAGCATTAGGAAGTTGTTTTATTTCTTTTTAGGGAAACATTAATAGTAATTTTCTTTAAATTGTTACTAGCCATTGTGGCTATTTGAGTTAAAAGTTGTGCTGTAATGAAAGGGGCTAATAGGAACCCTTGTGAAACTGAAAATTTATGCAATAAAAGTGTTCTTGGGTTATTTGAAAATACTTATGCACCTTGTTGTGAAATATGTGAAACATTGGATAATGTACCTGTGTGCCTGTATGATATAAACTTGCTGAGCTTGTGATGTAATAGATGTACCACCTGAATGTGGTGGTGCGTATTGTGAACGAATCTCTAAGAAAATTGTGGTAATATGCACTGGCATGCATTATGTTCCTGGAGCCTAGTGAGTTATAGGATGTGAACTATTAGGGAAGGAACTGAACCCGAAATTTTTTTCTCGACCAGGATGGCGGGAACCAACACCAACAACCATAATGAAGAGTCTCAGACGGGGCCCCACCCGGTGACGAGGGTCCGTACGACCCTGGACATACCTATGGCAGCCTTTAGGGAGCGACTGGAGGCCCTGCTCCCCCGGAACGGGAATGGGTCTCGTAGCCAGATCGATGAAACAAATCCACCAACGGGAGCCGAACTCACCAACTTGTTACTGCTAGAGATGCTGCAGAAGCAAGGGGAGCAACTGCGGCTCCAGAATGAACAAATCCATAGGTTAATGGAGGTTAAGGAGAAAAGGGCAGAAGAGGATAACTCACATTTGTTCAAGAGATTTGCAAGTCATCACCCACCCGTTTACGATGGTACCCTTGACCCCAAAACTTTCGAAGACTGGATTAGGGGGATGGAGAAGTTGTTCGATGCACTCCAGTGCACTGAGGAGTGGAAGGTAGGATTTGCGGTATTCTACCTGAAGGATAAAGCCGACCTTTGGTGGGCTACAGTAAGGGAAAGACAACACGAGCTTGGGTTTAGGTGGGGTAAGTTTAAGGAGATGATCAAGGACCATTTCTACCCCACCTCCCTCCAGAAGGCTAAGGAGAATGAATTTATGTAATTACAGCAGGGGAGCATGAGCGTTCTCGAGTACGCCTCCAAATTCATGGAGTTGTCACGTTTCACCCTAGCCTTCGTAGCTGATGAGAGGCTGAAGATGAATAGGTTTGAGGCCGGACTCAACCCAACTATCAAAGAATGCATGTCGATGCGGCAGTATGCCTACTACGTTGATCTATACGACACTGCGAACAACGTAGAAAGAGCAATGAAGGAGCACAGTCATTACTTCAATGAACAGAGGGGTACCAAGAGGAAGGGAGATAATCGGGGAACCTTCTAGACGCAGGAGCAGAACCGTAGACCCGCTGGGGGACAGCACTTCGGCAGTTTCAATCGAGGGGGCCAGTATCCCAACACACGACCCAAGGTAACCTGCAACGCTTGCGGGAAGCCAGGACATTTCGCCAGGGAGTGTCGAACAGTGAAGAGATGCTTCCGCTATGGAAGCCATCAATACCAAGTGCGAGATTGCCCGTTTCCTCGACCGCCTCCCGGGCAAGGACACGGACAGAGTCAGGGACAGAGGCAGAACCAAGGGTATGGGCAGCGGCCCCAATCCTCAAACCAAAGTAGGGGAGGGCAGACGGCCTACTCCAACCAGCAGAGTCGGGCACCCCAGTTAGCTCAGTCCCAACCCTCCAACCAACCGCCCCGGAACAACGGGGGTCGAGTGTACGTGATGCGAAAAGAGGAAGCGGAGGATGCTCCTAATGTTGTGACGGGTACTTTCTCTCTCCTAACTCAACTAGTAGATGTGTTGTTTGATTCGGGTGCCACGCACTCGTTTATTTCTATTAGACTGGTTGAGACGTTAGGGCCCACCCCCACTCGTAGATCTTCATTACTATCCGTGACTCTCCGGGATGGGAAGACTGTGTCGTGTGAGGAACTATACGAGGGATGCCCCCTTAGAATGTATGAATGTGAATTCCTGGTGGATCTATATAAGTTTGAGTTAACTAATTTTGGGGTTATTTTGGGGATGGACTGGTTGGCTAAGTACCAGGCTCAGATAGACTGCTCGAAACAAAAAGTTTCTCTGAAAGGGCCCAACAGGAAGAAGATAGTGCATAGGGGTTAGAGTCCTAGAATGGGAGTGAAATTAGTATCAGCAATGAAAGCTCGTAAGTTGTTGGGTAAAGGATGTGAGAGATTTCTGTGTCATGCGGTGAATACTGAGGATGCCAAGCCCTCCTTGGAGGACATCCCTGTAGTGAGTGAATTCCCGGACATGTTTCTCGATGAAATCCCTAGTATGCCACCTCTTAGGGAGGTGGAGTTCTGTATCGACCTCACCCCTGGAGCCACCTCCGTTTCTAAGGCACCCTACTGGATGGCACCAGCTGAAATTAAGGAATTGAAGACCCAGTTGGAAGAACTCTTAGAGAAAGGGTATATCCGACCTAGCACATCTCTATGGGGAGCCCCGATCTTATTTGTGAAAAAGAAGGACGGGACGCTAAGGTTGTGTATCGACTACCAGGAGTTGAATAAGATAACGGTTCACCATTATCCCCTACCCAGAATAGATGATTTATTCGACCAACTGCGAGGTGCAGGAACCTTTTCCAAGATAGACCTCCATTCGGGGTACCATCAACTCCGAATCAAGGATGAGGATAGACCCAAAACCGCTTTTTGTACCCGATACGACCGCTATGAATTCGTAGTGATGCCCTTTGGTCTCACTAATGCCCCAGCGGAATTTATGGACCTGATGAACAGGGTCTTTAAGGCCTATTTGGATAGGTTCGTGGTAGTTTTCATTGACGATATCTTGATTTACTCGAGAACCCCAGATGAACACACCCGCCACTTACGGGTAGCCCTGGATGTGTTAAGGAGGAATGAGTTATATGCTATGTTCTAAAAATGTGAATTTTGGTTGGAGAAGGTAGCTTTTCTAGGACACGTAGTGTCTAGTGAGGGAGTATCGGTGGACCCACAAAAGATTGAGGCAGCGGCAAATTGGCCTAGACCTAAAAACCCGACAGAAGTAAGGAGTTTCTTGGGTTTGGTGAGATATTACCGCCGATTTGTCCAAGACTTTTCAAAAATTGCCACCCCGCTTACCAATCTTACCAGAAAGGTCATCAAGTATGAGTGGACGGAAAGATGTGAAGGAGCCTTCTAGGAGCTTAAGAAGAGACTTACGAGTGCACCAATACTGGCTCTACCTACTGCGGAGCAGGACTTTGTGGTGTATAGTGATACTTGTAGGAATGGGTTAGGGTGTGTGTTAATGCAAGATGAACGAGTGATAGCGTATGCTTCACGACAGCTGAAGACACATGAGCGGAACTACCCGACTCACGACCTGGAGTTAGCCGCGGTCGTGTTTGCTATCAAAATCTGGAGACATTACCTATACGGGTTTCGTTGTGAAGTATTCACCGACAACCAGAGTCTGAAATATCCCTTCTCGCAAAAGGATCTGAATCTAAGACAGACAAGGTGGCTGGAGTTCCTAAAGAACTATGATGTCCATTTTCAGTATCACCCTGGAAAGGCCAATGTAGTAGCGGATGCGTTGAGTCGCAGGCCATACCCAACGCTGAGTTGTGTAATAGCGCTTCCAGAGGAGTTATGTCGAGAATTTAGAAAGTTAGAACTTAATGCGATTACACCAGAGGCTGGACCTATGCTTTGCACCCTGGAGGCCCAACTGACTCTCATAGAGGAAATCCGACTAGCCCAAACCACGGACCCTTAACTAGAGCAGATAAGAGAAGAGATATTAGTGGGAAAAGTGCCCGGATTCGTAATCCACGAGGATGGGACCATACGATTCCATAATCGTGTGTGTGTTCCAGCTGTAGAGGCACTCAAGAAGAAGATCCTAGATGAGGGACACAATACTCCGTATTCGGTACACCCTAGGGGAAATAAGCTGTATAAGGATCTAAAACAAACGTTCTGGTGGAGTAATATGAAACAAGAAGTGGCTGATTATGTGGCAAAGTGTTTGACCTGCCAGCAAGTGAAAATAGAGCACCAAAGACCGGTGGGACTCTTATAGCCGTTGGATGTCCCTGAGTGAAAATGAGACTCTGTGTCTATGGATTTTGTCATGGGGTTACCATTGACCCAGAGGAAGCACAATGTGATTTGGGTTATAGTGGACAGGCTCACGAAGTCCGCACATTTTATAGCCATGAGGAACACGTGGACCCTAGATCAATGAGCTCGAGCCTACCTCGAGGAGATAGTACGGCTACACGGAATACCCAGCTCCATAGTGTCGGATCGAAATACCCGGTTCCAATCGGAATTTTGGCAGAAGGTGCAGGAAGCGTTCGGAACGTTGTTACGTTTTAGTACTGCCTTTCACCCTGCAACTGACGGGCAGACCGAGCGTACTATCCAAACCTTGGAAGATATGCTGCGGGCTTGCACCTTGGACTCTAAGAGCGCGTGGGACGAACAGCTGGTACTAATTGAGTTTTCTTACAATAATAGCTACCATGCGAGTATTGGCATAGCCCCGTACGAGGCACTATATGGGAGAAAATGTAGGACTCCGCTTTGTTGGCAAGAGATCGATGAGGCCTTGACCATCGGATCAGAGTTAATCCAGGCCACCACGGACAAGGTAAGAGTGATTCAGGAACGAATAAAAGCCGCCCAGAGCTGTCAGAAGAGTTATGCGGATCGGAGGCGTAGACCCCTTGAGTTCCAGGTAGGAGACTAGGTATTTCTTCGCGTTTCCCCAACCAAGGGAGTAGCAAGGTTTGGAAAGGTAGGGAAGCTTAACCCGAGGTACATCGGGCCGTATTCGTTCATACAGCGAATTGGGGAGGTGGCTTACCGACTAGAGTTGTCGGCTGAGCTTCAGAGAATACATAATGTGTTCCATGTGTCGTAATTGCGGCAGTACATTCCAGATCCCTCGCACGTCATCGAACCCGATCCTATACAGCTCCAAGAAAACTTATCATATGAAGAACAACTCATACAAATCCTAGACCGACGGGAAAAACATCTCCGGAAAAAGACGGTGCCCCATAGTAAAGGTCCTTTGGGCCAACTATGAGTCGTCGGAAGCCACTTGGGAGCTAGAATAGGAGATGCGAGGCAAATATCCCCATCTTTTCCATAGTCAGGTACGCATCAGTTTCGAGGACAAAACCTCCTAAGTGGGGTAGCATGTAAGACCTCAGGAATTAAGGATGTATTGGTGGTGTGTCGTGGCATAATGCAGTTTCGAGGACGAAACTTTTCTTAAGTGGGGTAGTATGTAAAACCCTGGAAATTCGATTAGGAAATTTTTGCTCAGTTGGACCGACCTAGGCCCAGGTCAATCCAAGTCAGTGCCAATTAATCCTCGTGAAATTCTTCTAATTAAGTTTCTTGATATATTTTTTTGAGAAATATTAAATTTTCAAAATTTTCCTTTCCGATTTTTTGTAAAACTCCTAATGTCGTTGTTATTATGTTACTATTCTATTATGAATATTATTATCATTCTACTATTAATATTATCATTTTTATTATCATTAGTCCTTTTAAGAAAAAAAAAATTTGAAAGTGTTTTTCCCTCCTCACGTAGCCCCCATTTTTTTCTTTTTCTTTTTAACCTAAAACCCTAACCCCCTTCCCCCACTTTTCCCCCCTCACGTCCTCTCTCTCTCTCTCTCTCTCTCTCTCTACCTTTACACTGTCGCCGACCACCGTCCGGCCGCCCTAGTGCCGCCACCCCACCGGCCGTTCATCTTGCTTTTGGTAAGAAGATCAAGATGATGCATGGGTTCATACACCCCATGCATCCAAAAGAAATCACCACTTTTCTTTTCATCTCTTTTGTTCTCATTTTAATCCCTTTTATTCTTGTGAATTTTTATGACCATCGTAAATGAAGATTTTGATATAACCTTTATTATTTTCTCAGCACTCTCGACATTGAATTTGAACGAAGGAGTTTCCCTCGATCTAGATCCGGTTTCGATCAAAGGTACTAGTAACAACGTTTTTAATGTTATTTTGGTATTTAATGGTAAAGGTGGGTTCTTTTGGCATGATTGGGTCTGGGCAGGGTTTAAGCATGTCTAACGGGTACAGGCGTATTTTTTGAGTAACCTGAAGCGAGCGAAAACCGTGCAAAAAGGGGTCGAACAATCTGGACAGAATTCACACTGTTTTTAACTCAATTTTGAAAATTCGGTATAATTATTCTGGTTGTCCAAAAATTATGAATTTTTACAGTAGTTAGATTAAGATGTGAAGATTACGTGGGTTTTTGAATTGGATGAATTGGAGTTAAATTGAGAGAGTTATGGTGAAAATACCGAGCCCTATCAAAACTGGAAACTGCAGACATAGGGTGCGGTTTTTGAATTTTTAGACTTGGTTGTGCTGTGAATTTGTGGAAGTTCTGAACATGAAAGTTTTAGTAGACAAAATTATCTTTCTGGATTGGGTAAGAACATGATTTTTGGAAGTCGGAAGAAAAGTTATGAGGATGGGAAGTTAGGAGTAAAAATCTGGGTAGAATCTGGGAAAGCAGAATCTGGACTGTTTCGCCCTCAAATTAGAAAAATTCCCTAGGCTAGTACTGGTGGCCAAAAATTGTGAAATTTACTGAGTAGGAGCCTCTGGATGTGTCAAATAATGTTGTTTTGGAATTGGGTCATTTGGAGTAGCGTAGCCCGAGTTTTGATAAAATTTGCCGGGACTGTCCTGGGGAAGACAGTCTTTGGCATTGCCGGAAGAAACAAAAATTTGACTGGGTTCGGGGCAGAACCGAGCCAAGCTCTAAACATAGAAAAGACAGAGGACATTGTAAGGTTTCCAGATTGACCCCGAACACTGGAATCGGATATCGGGACTAGAGTTATAATTTTTTTGAAATTTGGACCCATAACTGGCCAGTCGAACCTTCACCCCGGATAGGGTTGGATGAATAAAGATCTAGAAAACCTCTTTTTAAATTTGGGGGAGGCCCAGGGGTGCCCCACACTGAATGTGGACTGACTATGGGCTGTTTGTGGGCCCAGGTGCGGAGCAGTGAACCCTCATTAAAGTAATCGAGCCCGTAAATTGTACGGTACCCAGGTAACAGTCATGCCCTAACCTTTCCCCTGTGTTACTGAAATCATGAAAGTTTTGGGAGTTCTTGTATTGATTCCTTGGCATTCCTTTCCAATGGGATGAACACTGATGTGAAATTTATGAATGGTTCCTTGATGGGAACTGAATGCTGTGTTTGTTCTGGAAGTTGGAAATCTCCATATTGTAAAAGTTGAAACTTACTGTTGTAAAAGTTGAAACTTACTGTGATTGTATTTAAAGTTCTGTTTCTGCATTCTGATTTCTATTGGGAAAAGTATTTAAATCTGAATGAAACTGAGTGTGTCAAGTTGGTATCCATTAACTGAAAAGAACTAAATAGGGTGAGTTAAATTGATTGGAACTGATTGAAGGTCATAGCCGTCCCCAGGTAATAGGTACATGCATGTGAGCGGCCACGTACTCTGCCGAGACGTGGGCCAGGTTATCGATAATCACCCATGATGGTGGTAGGCTAGGAAAGTTAAGCGGTAACCGTCTGAGGAGCGGTAGGCCAGGAAAGAGTTGAGCGGCTGCGCTATGTTAGAGCGCAGGCCATGAGACCCACTGGGGTCGCTCACCCAAGACTTATCTGAAGTTGAACATTTAGAATGGAACTATGGAAGTGTGATTCTGAAATTGATTTCTTTTTTAAAGGAAGATGGTGATAATGGGTTGTGTACCTTGAAAACGTGTTGTTGTTTTTCCTTTTCCCTAAAATGTTTTCAAAAATGAGTTTGTACGTGTCTTTGACTGTTGGGGGTGAATGTTACTGAGTTTATCTCACTGTTATAAAATGTTTTGTTTTCAGGTGATCTAGCTGTACTTGGGACTGGGGACAGGAGAGTAGAACGAGGCTCGAATGCTGGTTGTGCTTAAAAAGGATTTTAGAAGTTGTAATAGAATCTAATTGGTTTAATTATGATGTTCAAGTTTTGTGTTAAAATTCTTGGACCCATGTATGGTGGGCTTTGATTTGTAAAGACTTTGTTTTAAATGTCAGTTATGATATACAGTCTGGTATTTCCAAGAAGGGAATACGGCGGTAACACCCCGTTAGGAGTTCCTGCTGCCATTCAGGTTAAATCAGTAGTAAATAGAGAATTAGAAATTTGGGGGTGTTACAGCTACTATAACAAAAGTTATGGAGCCTAAGTACTTTCAGGAAGCAGTTGAGGATCCTCTTTGGCGGAAAGCCATGGCTGAAGAGATAAATGCCTTAGAAAGGAATAAGAGATGGATCGTTCAAGATTTACCACCTAGAATGAAGCCCATCAGTTACAAATGGGTTTACCGTGTTAAATGTAACTCTGACGGCAGTATCCAGCACTACAAGGCTTGTTTAGTCATCCAAGGAGATCATCAAGTGGAAGGTTTCGATTATAATGAAACCTTTGCACCCGTTGCCAAAATGCAGCTGTGCGGTGTTTCTTGGCAGTTGCTGCTACCAAGGGATGGGCATTGCATCAGATGGATGTCAACAACGCTTTCCTGCATGGGGACTTAGAGGAAGAGGTCATTATGAAAATGCCTCCTGGTTTTTCCTCCTCAGATCCGCACAAAGTGTGTCGTCTTCGAAAACCTTATATGGGCTTCGCTAGACCCCTAGACCATGGTTTGAAAAATTATCCACTAAGCTATGTGAGTACGATTTTGTTCGTTCTTATGCCGATTACTCCTTATTCGTCTGTCACAAGGGTAGGGTATTCACGGCGTTATTGGTGAATATGGATGATATCGTTCTCGCAAGTAATGATACACAAGCATCTACCATATTCAAGAACTATCTTGATGCTTGTTTTAGTATCAAGGACCTCGAGCCTTTAAAATACTTCCTTGATATTGAAGTGGCTAGAGGACCCGAAGGCATGTTTCTTTGTCAACGGAAGTATGTATTAGAAATTATTGATGAGTGTAGACTACTGGGGCCAAAGCCCGTTGAATTCCCCATTGAAGAAAATCACAAGTTAGCCTTGCCCACTGGTTGACTCTCGAATGATGCTACAAAATATCGTAGATTAGTGGGACGCCTCATATACCTGACCATCACCAGACCAGAACTCATCTATGTGGTACACATATTGTCTCAGTTTATGCAAGCTCCTAAGGAGGATCACATGGAGGCATCATGCAAAGTCCTACAATATCTAAAACGCAGCGCCGAGGAAGGCATACGTCTTCCTGGCAACAACAATCTTCAACTCTATGGTTTTTGCGACTCTGACTGGGGTGCATGTCCACTCTCTCGAAAGTCCCTGACAGGTTATTTCATGAGTTTAGGAGGGGCTTCTCTTTACTGGAAAGCTAAGAAGTAAGCCACTATATCCAGATCCACAGCTGAAGCAGAATACAGGGCTATAGCTATTGCTACTAGTGAATTAATGTGGTTGAGAAGTCTACTTGCCGCTCTGTATGTCTTTCATCACCAACCCATGAAATTGTTCTGTGATAGTCAGGCAGCATTACATATTGCACGAAACTCGGTCTTCCATGAAAGAAACAAGCATATTGAACTCGATTGTCATTTCGTTCGAGAAAAACTTGTCGCTGGACTCCTCACGTTGCATCATGTGACATCTACCCACCAACCTGCAGACATCTTCACCAAAGCACTAGGAAAGAAGCAGTTTCAGTATCTCAATAGCAAATTGGGCATGATCAACCTACATGCTCCAACTTGAGGGGGAGTGTTAGAAAACAAAATCTGGCTTGTAATATTTGTTAATATTTCTTTCTTAATAGGATTGTAATTCTTGTGACTTCTTTCCTAAGACTTCTACGCTAGTTGGGACTAGGGCTTTACTTGATGTATAAATACTTATACAATTGCTAAGCAAACTCACGGGAAAATCAATACATACACACGGCATATTAACAGTGTACTTGCCTCAAAATTCCTCCACTTCAAATTTCTACAGAGGTTGAATATGAGGATTGATGGGGGTTCCTCTAAGGTTGTGGATGTATGTGTGGAGAAGCAGAGATGAGGAGATGATGGTGTTTGGCTTCTCTTTCAAGAGGAAGAAGGAGATGAGAAGAAAGGGGGAGTGGGTGTCGGGTTACTTAAAGGAATTAGAGCTCCCCCCTCTCTCCTTATATATATATTTTTTTGGTTCCTTTTTTTTGGTTAAAAGCTTGCCCATTCAACTAATATTGCTAGCCCAATCTCGTACCTCTTATCCTAAACCCAAATCGTTAATACAATCGTTCGTCGATTTATTTGTTCTCAATTATATTAAGGATAGATTTAATAACCAACGAAACTAATCCTTAAGCTTGACACTCTAGTCGTATTCGGGAATCTACTCGATTTAGTACCCGATAATAATTCTTATAAACGCTTTTCAAAACTGACGTAAAATTTCAAAATTAATAATAGTAATTATTCTCTGTTAATAAAAATTATTACTCAAGCAAGCACATAAATATTAGTCTAACTTAGCTAATTAATAAAATACAATTTTGTATAATCACGAAATCGATTAATCAGCTTAAATAAGAAAAGGAGGGCATAGGTATTACATTCGTGCTTCTTGTTTAGTTGTGGTTAAAGTTGTGATCTTTGATTGTGATTAGCCCTTAAGGTGGCTAGTTTATCTTGTTTAAACCTTAGCATACCTTTTTTATGTTTGGATTTGGGATTTTCTCTCACACCCACCAAGTGTTCGATGAAATACTTGAGAGAGTTTTCATCTATGTTTTGGGGCAATTGACTTATGTTGAACGGTGAGGCTGATTGTTTAGTGTAGGTAGAGATGATAGCTAGCGTTTGAACATGAAAATAGTCTAAATTCTATCTAGATCTAGGGTTGCTGCCCTTGTAGTTTAATTGGACTAATCCCATGAATATAGGTGGTTAGAGCAATTAAACTAGCCTTGGACCCTTGAAAGAGGACTTGGGCAAGCTTTTTTATGGTATAATCGATCATTTTTGAATGCTAGCATATCGTGGGAAAGTGAGGGTTTGACCTGATTAGTTGATTAATCTTGGATTTAATTATAATCAAGGTCCTTTCTGATTGCCTTAGTAGCTTAGTTCCTTTTCCTTTAATTCCTTTCCGTTTAGCCTAGATTGGAACACTTGAGATGAACTCCGGTACTTAAAACCCAACTTCCAGTGGACGACATCCCAAGTACTCGGCGATGCACTTGACGGTATAAATTTTAAACTTCAATTCTTCTTATGACTCTCTTAAATGCCCACAAAGCCAGATAACAATGATGAAGAAAAGTCTCCAAATTGAGGCACTTGAGTAGCCATAAATTGATAAGAGCAAACCGTATGGTGCCGGAAACATGCTTGGACACAACAAATTTGGACCAACTGCAAAGAACAATCCATACGAGGTAAAATCAACCTATTAGAACATAAAGAAGCAAGTAAATGTTGAATAGGTACGCCAATAAAAAATTAATTAAATGGAAAACACATGAGTCCAAAGCAAAGCTCCCAAGAACTTGGACTTGAAAGATTAGGTCGAACACAAATTTAAGACATAACCCAATAGTCATTGTTATTAGCATTGGCAAAAGGGTTCAATTTTGAATTGATTGGTATGCGCTAGTGCTTTTTTTTTTCCCTTTTCTTTTTTGACAGGCAGATGATAATTGTTTTAGGTGTAGAAAGGATGATTGTGAATAATTCCAATTAACTATTTTGTTTTTGTATTAGAGTTATTAGAGTTGTTGCTTTTTTATTGGTTATGAATTAGAGTTGTTTAGAATGTCGTTTTTTAAATGTGATCAATGTAATCAAGCATTGCGTGATTGTGTGTAGTTGGAAAGATCATGTATGTAATTTTTGGTCTAGTAATGAGTTGCATGTTTAAACTTGTCAATGAAAAGCTTGGTTGATTGGAATCAATGGAACAAGATACAAGGTGTTCTCTTTGAATGCAAAAGGCTTTCTGCTCCTACTTGTAATTAAATCAATCAAAACGAGGGTTAGTTTAGCTTAATATATATCAAAGACAATTGTGTAATTGATTCAATCAAAATAAAGTGTTCTTTCTACTAGTATACAAGTATTGTATATGTTGATGTAAAAAGATGCAGCAAGTGCACAGCGTCTAACCCGTAGCATGATTAGGAAAATATGAGTCGTTCTCACGAAAATGGTAGAATCAAATTTAACCACTCAATTAGAGTAGCCATTAATAACAATTAAACCTACTGAATAAAACCATGACTAAATTCATATACGGACTTACTATTAAATAATATACAGACCAAATAAATAAAATAAGGAAAAAAAGAAATCCAAATAAAAAGGTGGCACTATTAGTGCCCGATTAGGAAAAGCTCAATAAATCTACGCTTCTTACGGCCAACAAAAACAAGACATGGACACTTGTCAACTTTTTTCATTTTACGCATATGGCAAACTAAGATTATCACCAAAAACAAGAAAAACCATTGAAATTCACTGCCCATGAGACACAAAATGCAAGCTCTACTCCAAAAAGGGGGAAATGACAACTGAAAGATAACTAATTAATTAAACAAATTGAATAAGATTGAAAGCTGTAGAAATCGAAACTAGGAAAACAGACAATGGCAAAAAGCAGAGTAAACAAACCATTACAATGAACACTGAGATGGAATTAATCTATATTAAGTAACGAAAATCAGAACAGAAAGATGGAAAATCAACATTCATTTAGGTCAAATTCAATAATGGCTTCCAGGGCAGTTGAACTAACAATGGAGAAGATCCAAGAAATTCCTAAAATATGAAATAGGGGAAGTAAAAAAAGCTATAAATCAAGAGAACTAGACTACAACTGAGTAGTTGCTACTCAATTGATGATCTCGCGCTTCTCGCACACCCCTAAGTATACACAAATTCTCAACTCTATCCAAACTCCCACTCCCATAGAATTAGGTTACTGTCGCTGTTGCTTTGCTACCCACGATTCTCGTTTGAGTTTGAGTCATTTTGCACTCTAACAAGCACACGATGCGGTCAAGCATGGCTAAAATCATGGAGCCACTTACCAGGTCTTCTTGACCAGAGAGAGAAAGAGCACCCAAAAAATCAAGTCCGTCGGTGGCTAATGGCTAGTGATGGTGGAGATGTGATCCCAAAAGGAGGGGGGAAGATGGGGAGTTAGGTTTTTTTTCGCAGAATAAGTGCAGCAAAAGGATGCATGAGCTGATGGTGATGAGGTTGCTGATGAAGATGATGAGGTACTGTGATAAGGTGGACCCCAATCAAGTGGAAGAGGAGGGAGAATATTATGAGGAAGCTTGTGGGAGGCTATCAAGTGAGTTGTACTTAGGTTTGGACACTTAGAATACGTAGCTTTGCGGGAGTAATGTAGGTCTTTCCACATCCACCCCATGTGGCAGTTCTTTTCAAATAGGAGCTACAATCTCATCAATTGAGTCGTTGGTCCAACTAAAGACTTCAATGCTTGGGCCCATTCTAATATGATCCCAAATTAACTATTTTCTGCACCTTTGCCAGTAACTTGAATCATTCCTTTAATTATGCAAAATATAAATAAAATAGTCAATTAAATTTGAAGCGACAAAAATCATAGGATGAGTGTTTAGTTGAAAATATCACAAGTGCAAGGCGTAGCTATAGCTAGCAGCTGACAAATGCGGATCGTCGTCATAGGAAGTTGTGTTTCTAAGCACTAAAGCTAACTAAAGCGTCTCGAACTAAGCAGAACAAAGGGTGATAGAAAGTAGAACTAGACTACAAAAAATGAAAACAAAAAAGGGATTCAATTATAATTAGATCTAAGATAAACTAATTAATCAAGTCAAGTACACACATTCCCAAGTGATTCTAGCACTCAGATATGATCAATTGCACTATCAAAATTCACCTAAGTCCTATTTTAGAAGTAAAAGGCTAGTTTAATTGTTCTAACCACCTATTTTCATGGGGTTAGGCCAATTAAACTATAAGAAGAGCACCCTTGGAGTTAGCTACGATGCAAACTATTTTCTTGTCGAGACACTAGCTACCCTCTCTATTAACACTAAACATTCAAACTTCACCTATCTGCTCAAGTCAATAGCCCCAAAACCTAGATGAAAGCTCTTTCAAGCATTTCATTGAACATTTGGTGGGTGTGAAGGAAAACTTTAAATCCCACCATAAACAATGTAGGCTAAGGTATAAGGAAGATCAATTAGCCATTTTAGTGTTTAATCGCAATCAAAGATCATAACTTCACCTACAACTAAATATAAAAGCATAACAAAATAATGAACTATTGAAGTAGCAAACAAACTAAAAAGCATGAAATTAAAGAGAGAAAGAGAATAGCAACTAATAGGGCCGCAAGCCCACAGCAGCGTTGTAGCAAATCAAGGCCGATCCCACAGAGACTATATTGATCTACTGGGTTATAATCCCCCAAGATAGGCTAAGTGAACCCAAGTTTCAGATTGGAATGTTAATAATAAACTATCTAATGTAATGGATAAAAATCAAGGAATTAAACAAATCAAGCAATTTTCCCAATCTAAAATATCAAATTGGCACTTTTTCCTCTAATGATATTTTAAAACCGATAATCAAAGTTTCACAACCCTCTTTCAAAGTGAAGTGAAATACCTAAATCTAACCAATAACCATTTCCTAGGGGCACTCGATTTATTTAGGTTCATTAAGCATGCGATTATCAAATCAATGGTTTCTCAATCGGTTGGACTTTCTCAAAATTCCATGCAATTAAGTCAAATCCTAGGATTACGGTATTAGATTTACTTTTCAGTTCATCACCAATACCCACAACATGCAAGAACTTGATCAAGTTTCTTGCAAGACAATAAGCATCTACGATTCAATAAAACAATCCAACAAATTCAAAAGCACCAAATTTAACAATGCAAGATTGAGAAATAAACTAGAATTTGCATAAATCCAAGATCAACACTACAAATCTAAATCAAAATTGCAAAACGTGAAATCTAAAATCAGGGGAGTAAAGAAAGGAAGAGAGAAGAATTGCGCAGCCAAAAATCGCGCTTGAATCTGTCGACCGCAACCTCGACATGAAATTCTTGCAAGATCGCACTTCGATTCTCTTTCTCTCCCTCTATCTAATCTAAACTAATCTATAATGGTGAATGAGATGGTGGGTGACAAGATAGCCTCTCAAGAGCAAACAAAAATTGTACTTTTATGGGCGAACTCAAGGCTCATAACGGCTGAAATGCACAGAATCCGAACAGCCGTGAAGAAACTGAGCTAGCCGGGGAAAAGGTCCCCACCACGGCCATGGGCCCCACCACGGTCTGACCGTGGTGGCGACTGGCCTCTATGTTCTCCATGTTTCGCTTCGTTGCTTCATCCTCTAGCGTCCTGGATCATGGTACTTGCCCTGATACGTCCGTGTTGGGTCATTTTGAGCCTCTTTTGCAAGCTTCTTTGATCCGCTAGGCCTCAAAACATCTTCTACTCACTCGCTCTGGACTTATAAACTTCAAATCTGCAATCATTTCCAAAACAAGCAAAACCAAAGCATAATAGAAGAAATAGGGGTATAAATTGTACAATTTAGCATTTTAATCCTCAAAAATGATTCCCAAACACGTGAATAATCTGTGCAAATATGACATTCATCACTTCCCCATGCTTAAATCTTTGCTTGTCCTCAAGCAAACTGTAGACAAAACCAACAAGGGGAGATGAATCTAAGATTCTTAAGTAGGGCAACCTCCTCATGCTAGACAATATTAAGCATACACAAGCAAGAACAACAATCAATAGCAACCCCCAAATAGCTCACAAGTCATTTCAAAAGAAGGTTTTCGAAAAAGTACGAGATCACAAGCTCGACATTAAATTTGATCACCTCCAAAGAACCATAAAGTATTTCATGCAAGCACAAGAGATTGTAGAGCTAAATAGACTGGTAGAACCTCACTTTTAGAAAATCTGAATCACTCCCGCTCATATGTTTAAAATATAGCATAGGTTCACTCAAAACCCATTCCAAAGATGCAATCTACCATATGCTTGACAAAGCTCTCAAATTCTCTACCACCAAAATGCAATGCGCACAAAACGATCAAGAGGACTTTATATGGATTGTAATGTGGGCTAGAAGGGTTAAAGGAAAGGAAGTGGACAAATGAATTTGGGTAATGTAGAGCTACTTAGCCAAGTGATTAGGGAGCAACCAATCAAAACATCAATTAACCAATAAGTTCACCAATACTCCAAACTCCAATAATTCAATTAACATACCCCAATGAATCATGTACGAAATGTGTTGACAAAAAAAGAACACAAGCCATGTACGTATCCAATGCCAATCGATTTTTTCATTCCCTTTTTTTTTGTTTGATTTTTTTTTTTGGTTTTCTTCTTTTTCTTTCTCCTTGTTTTGGCTTTTTTACATGATTTTTCTCTTTTTTTTCCTTTTTTGTTGTTGTTGTTGTTTTTTTTGGGGGGAAAAATGAAATAAGAATTTCAATTATTGAAAGGCATAGGATCACTAACTATCAACTCACAACCGAATATATATACATAACCCAAACAAGAAGGAGTCAAAGAAAATGCTCAATATCATCAATCCCTCAACAAGCTAATATACCAAAGCCACCTTAAACTCAAGTAACCCCCAAAACCACCCACTACATAGATGAAATGATACTCCATAGACTTGGCTCAAAGGTAGGAATATGTGTTTGGCCAAGAGTTAATATAAACACAACAAAGACGGATGTAAGCTCAAAGGGACTAACAAAGGGAATAAACATGTAATACAAAGGTAGGCTATTTAGCTATGTGGCTAAAATGACCAAAGAAAGAATACCTCTATCATATCATCAACTATGCACATATTAATGTGGTTTTGAATAAGAATCTAGGCAAGTTCTAGAGATGCAATATGGAAGAGTCACACACATCAAAAAAACATGAGACGAAGCATAATGAATTAGTCTAAAAAAGGCTCAAAATCTCATGGGATATCTATCAAAGTCTCAACTAGCTCACAAAATGACTCTCATATACCAACATTAGTGCCAACGACTCCAAGGGATAACAAAGTTCTCAATCAAGGCAATGGTCAAAATAAGAAATATTTACAAAACCTTCACAAAGTTTAGCACCAATAGGGATTACACATCAAAAGTTACTCAAACTTATGAGAGCTACTTTTCCTAGCAAAAACATCATTCGAGGTAACTTAAACCAATCCATACCATCACTACATGCAACGCTATATGAAAATCTAAAATGCAACTAAATGTAAAATACTAATGCAAACAAAAAAAAAAACCTAAAACTATATGCTCTAACAAGAATGCAAACTAAAAACAAAATGGAAGACATGGAACTATCCTTCCCCCATGCTTAGATAAAGCATTATTATTCAAAAGAAAGAAAGGAACAGAAGGAAAGGGAAAACAAAACATAACGATCTTACCAGATTAGGTGCTGGGTACCCCTAAGCTAAGGCCTCCTTACAAACGGGGCATATGGAGCGCCATCCACTCCGTCACAACTTTAAGACTTCGCTCATCAAATCAGACGCTGTCAACACGTTCAAGAGCTTATCAAACTCTTGGGATCACAATTTAGAAAATACAAGGTAAGAGGCAATAATCAAAATTACACCAAAGACAATGAGTATCCTCTTAACCTTATCAAAACTCATAGAAAAATCATAGAAAGGATTAAAGAATGTAGTCCATGTGATTTTCCTAGACAAGTCTTCTAGGCTTACATAGTAAGGACCAATGGAAGGATCATACCCTCTTAGATAACCTAGGGATTGAAAATTATCAACTTTCCCACCAAGCATACTAAACAGGTTATCCTCATAGCTCAAATCAATATTAGTATCATAAATCATAGGATTACCAACAGGCTCAACAATGTTATACTCAGGGGAAGGAGAGGGTAATGAATAAATAGGTGAAACATGGGAATGATCAATGGGATTGGGGAAAAAGCATAGCTAAAACAAAGGTTAAAGGACTCCTCATGCAAATACTCATAATGACACCACTCTAAAGGAGTATCAATTAGATTATGCACCACATTAAGAGTATCTTCCAACACACAATATGAATCACCCACATCAAACTTAGCAATCAACCTAAAAGGCTCACCTACTTCGAGCCCCATGCACTGAGCTAAAGGAAAGAATGAATCAGCTTGAGCATAGCATGCATAGAAAGGACATTAAACAATATTATTGTCAGAAGAACCACACAAGTCACATCAAAAAGGAGCATAATACAATCTAGCATAAAATGCACAAGGATTAAGAAAAGAATAACCAAAAACACAGCTAGCCTTCTGAAACTCAAATGAATGCCAAGCAATCCACTCAAGCAAACATCAAGCTTCATCAACACTCTGACCCATGAAAACCCTAACGCTCTATAAGAGTTCGAGTTTTACTATTCACACCCTCATCAATAATGCCTAAAATTTTTCATTTACCTACACATTAGCTACATTGAGCAAGAAAGACATTTAATTGCTTAAAATACCTCCAAAGTAGTTCATGCTCAAATTAGGGAAAATGAAAATTTTCCATGGTTTTTTTTTCCAAATTTTTTTTGTCTTTTTTAATTTCAATTTTTTTTGATTTTTTTTCCCAAAGAAAAATAGAATGCTTAGTCAAACCTATTATAAAGAACCAAATATTTAACACAAGTCCCTGACAACTGCTCCAAAAACTTGATGGGGCCGCAAGCGTATGGTGGCTTATAGCGAACCAAGATCGATCCCACAGAAACTAAGTTAATATACTGAGTTATAATCCCTCAAGATAGATTGAGCGAACACAAGTTTGAGATTGAAATGTTAATAATAAACTATCTAATGTAATGGATAAAAATCAAGCAATTAAACAAATCAAGCAATTTTCCCAATCCAAAATATCAATCTGGCACTATTTCTTCTAATGGTTTTTTTTAAAACCGATAATCGAAGTTTCACAACCGTCTTTCAAGGTAGAGTGAAATACCTAAATCTAACCACTAACCATTTCCTAAGGCCTCTCAATTTATTTAGGTTCATTAAGCATGCAATTATCAAATCAATGGTTTCTCAATCGATGAGACTTTCTCAAGACTCCACACAATCAAATCAAATACTAGGATTTCAGTATTAGATTTCACCTTTCAGTTCATCACCCAATACCCAAAACATGCCAGAAATTGATCAAGTTTCTCGCGAGACAATAAGCATCTATAATTCGATAAAATAATCCACCAAATTTAAAAGCACCAAAGTTAACAATGCAAGATTTGGAAATAAACTAGAATTCGCATAAATCCAAGATCAAAACTACAAGTCTAAATCAAAATTGCAAAACATGAAATCTAAAATAAGGGGAGTATAGAAAGGAAGAGAGAAGAATTGCTCTGCCAAAAATCGCGCTTGAATCTGTCGATGGCAAATCCGACATGGAATCCTTGCAAGATAGCACTTTGATTCTCTTTCTCTCCCTCTATCTAATCTAAACTAATATAAAATGGTGAATGAGATGATGGGTGAGAAGATAGCCTCCCAAGAGTAGCAAAAAATCGTGCTTTTATGGTGAACTCAAGGCTCCTAACAGTAGAAATGCACAGAATCCGAACAGCCACGAAGAAAATCGAGCGAGCCAGGGAAAAGGTTCCACCACGGTCGTGGCCTCTACCACAGTCTGATCATGGGGGCGACTGGGCTCTAAGGACTCCAAGTTTTGGCTTCGTTGCTTCGTCCTCTAGCGTCTTGGATCATGGTACATGCCTCAGTACATCCATGTTGGGTCATTTTAAGCCTCTTTTGCAAGCTTCTTTGATCCACTAGGCCTTAAAAACATCTTCTACTCACTCATTTTGGGCTTATAAACTTGAAATCTACAATCATTTCTAAAACAAGTGAAACCAAAGCATAATAGAAGAAATAGAGGTATAAATCGTATAATTTAGCATTTTAATCCCCAAAAATGACTCACAAACACGTGAATAATCTGTGCAAATATGACATTCATCAGCAACATAGCATTTGAATACCAAAATCCATAATCTTTGTACATGATATATACTAATCTAACCTAAATTATTCTCCCCTTGATGGGGTTTTGAGGTGGCTAAAATAATTACAAAAACCCTAATTGAGCCCCGAAAAGAACCATGCAAAAGGCTCCCGAGAGAGAGAGAGAGAGAGAGAGAGAGAGAGAGAGAGAGAGAGAGAGTAAAAGAGAGCCCCCAAAAGAACTAAGCAAAAAGACTCCCCCCAAAAGAAGGAGAGTAAAAGAGAGCCCCCTAATTAACTCCACACTCTACTTAAAGATCGGGAAAAATGAGAAAATGCATGGCTGTGCAAAAGCGCATGAGTATTCGTGCACTTTTGAAACTGGTTAATTACATAGTCGTGTACTTCTGTATAGTTGTCTATGCGTAGCTTCAGGAATCAGTATTGAACTCTATAGGGTTTTGCATGATGCATGATGAACCATGCACTTTTTGGGCTCTTCATTCTTGCTTTTTGTGCCCTCAAAACTTCATTGGATCCCCTTTTTTCCCTGAAAAACATCCCCATGGCTTTCCTTTTTGTCAATAGTTGTGAATTTCTCATTTTCTTGGCAAAGATTCCTGAAAATAGAAAAATGTATCTATAAGTACAATATAAACCAAAAGAAGCTAATTTAACCCTTGCTCATCGAAATCCAACATAGAAATAAGGGAAAAAGGAGTCAAATAAAGCAGTACAATGAGATCAAAAAAGATTTGTCAACAAGAGGTTAAAAATGTAATAAAAGTTTACTCAACAAACACCCCACACTTAGATTTACTCACCCTTGAGTAAATTGAAACTAAAAATCCTAGAAAAAGGAAAGCAAGAAAAGGAAAACCCTCACTCACTTTTGTAAGAATGATGGTTCCATTTAGTACATGCAACAAACCCTTTAAACCCTTAGATTCCCCATAGTGGATTAATGTGATCTTATAAAGATTTCTAGAAGATGTACTCAGAAAATCTTGAAAAATAAAAAGACAAGATAAAAGGAGAAATTTTACGAAACATATGCCAACATACATAGGGGAGTATTGTACACACTTAACCAATATTGTTATCCTTGTAATCCAAGTATTAAATTACATACAAGCATAATGTACATATTGACACTTTTAGTCTATTGCTAACATCCACGCACCAACTTTTCACCCAACAAATCATCACAACCATGTATCCATCATAGTATGCAGTGTATCTGAAGGGTTGGAGTAACCACAGTTTGACTTAGTCCCACTTGACATGACACAAACTACTTTATTGACTCACTAACATGGGAAATAAGTTTTTCTAGTAGCATTATTGTCTCAAAGCGTAGCACCTAATAGCACATACCTCAAAGCGATACCTGTCATTTATGACTCTATAACTCTTTTCCTTTTTTAATTTTTCCTTCCTTTTTTTTCTTCTTTCTTTGAATGCAAATTGAAAGCATAAACAAAAGCAACTATATAAAGACAAGTAGGAAAATCAACCATGGAAGCCTAAGACCCTATGATAATGGTGACATACAAAGTAAGGATTAGACTCATAGTTATAAGGGAATGATGAGGTTAGGACTAGGACAAAGAGTGTCACACTTAAGATTTAGTTTTATCGTATATATCCTACTTACATACAAGCTACTATTGAGTTACAAGGGGTCAAGCAAATCAAAATTCATGAAAACAATATAAAACAAAAAGGAAGAAAGAAAAAAATTCTTTTTCGTATCTTCAATTTTTTAAATAATAATAATAATAACAATAACAATAATAATAATAATGATGATGATGATGATGATGATGATGATGATAATAATAATAATGATAATAATAACGGTAATAATTATAAAAAAGTATGTAAAGCTGTCAATTAATAGCTCCATACATAAACAATTCAATGTCCCTATTGCATGCAGAAGTATAAGAATAAAAAGCACCAAATCAAAGACACAAAAAATAAAACAAAATAAAGTATATATACAAAATAAGATTTTATACGAAGGAGCAATAGTATCAGGTTGAATGCCGGATGTAGTCAAGCTAATCCCTACATCCTCAATATCTGTACTATGGTTGTAGAGCATCAAACACTCTACTTCTCTATCCTTTATAGGTAACTTCAAAAATTGCTTTAACCTTTGTCCATCCACTTTGAAACACGTACCTCTCATAGTGTCTTGGATCTCTATAGCGCCATATGAAAAAACATAAAAATAGTGAAAAGACTAGTCTAATGAGATCTCAACTTACCTAGAAAAAATGTATAATCTGGGATCATAAAAGCAACACTTTTTGGCCTAGGATGAACTCTTTCTTATGAATACGCCCATCATGAAATGATTTTTCTCTCTTCTTATGCATCCTAGAATTCTTATTGGCATTAGTTCTAACCTCTTCTAACTCACACAACTATGAATTCCTCTATGCTCCAGTTGTCTCAAAAAGTCTTTATAGCCCACATAGCTCGATGCTCAAGTTCTATAGGATTTCCAAGGAAACCCTCAAAAGAGACATGCCTAAAGGGGTCTTAAAAGTAATTATATAAGTTCATAGAGCATCAATGAGCTTATCTGTCCAATGCTTACGGTTTTAACTCACATATTTTTCCCGTAATATATTTGATTTGCCAATTAAAAACCTCTACTCTAGCCATTGATCTAGGGATGAAAGATGGTGGCTAAAAGGCAGATAATCAAGTACTTTTTCAACCAAGCTTCAAAAGTACAATTGTCAAAACAAGCATCCTAGTCACTGGACGATAGCTATAGGCATGCTATATCTAGAAAAAATAATTCTCCTATGGAATTTGACAATGACTTGACCCTTAATTACCTTGGTCGGTATAGGCTCCACCCACTTAGATGCGTAGCCTACAGGAAGAAGAACATATTCATTCCTAAAATAAGATGGAAATTGTTCCATAAAATCAATCCCTGAACGTCAAAGATCTCAGCAATAATTGTCGAGTTAAGGGGTATCATATCTCTCCTGTTGATTTCCGAAACTATTGACGCCTAAGGCAGCTCTTGCAATAGAAATGGGCCTCCTTAGACAAGGTAGGCCAACACAAACAATGTTAAAGGACGTTGGTAGTTGTTCTCTTCTTGCTAAAATTTCCCCAAAAAGCTTGGTTGTGATAGAAACAAATGACACTTTTAATCTTATCATTAGGGATACACATCCTAAAGTCCAGTCAAAATAATATTTAAAAAATTCGGGGGTCATCTACTAGAAAAATTTCACCAAAGAAAAGAATTAGTCCGTGTCATGCTTACTCTAACTAAGGATATCTTAGCATTCATCAAGTAATTGATGATATCAGCACACCATAAGTAGCTGCATGTTAAGGAACCGCTAAGAAATGGAGGACTCATTCCGTTTTTCCAAAATGATCTAGGATAGGTGGTCAACAACAAGGTTCTTAGAGCTCTTTCTATCCCAAATCTCATAATCAAACTCCTGTAAGAGCAAAACCCACCTAGGCAAATTAGGTTTTGCATCCTCCTTGGAGAAGAGATGCTTCAATGCAGCATGGTCGGTAGACAATCACATGAGAGCCAATCAAATAGGTTCGAAATTTTTGAAAACCAAACACAACTGCCTAAAAATCTGTTTCAATCATAGTGTAGTTAAACTGATCCTCATTCAAAGTATCACTCACATAATATATGACATGAGGTTTCCTATCTATACATTATCTTAAGATAATCCCTATAGGATAATTGGAACCATCAAATATTAACTCAAAGGGCTCCCAACATATGGGAGGGCATAAGAAAGGTGCAGAAGTTAAGGCTTCTTTTAGCCTATTAATTCACGAACTCTCTCCTCTGAAGCTTCCTTACCTACCTAAGTTTTTCCTCTACCGTCAAATAGCCCATTTGCCATGCTACATGAAGACTTGAATTTTTTATATGTTTAAACACTCTTTAGGGAAGTGAAAAGGCACATTATTAGCTAGTATGTTGGCCAAGGGCTTAATAATTTTGCTGAAGTCTTGGGTAAACCATCTTTAAAATCCTCAATGCCCTAAAAATGACCTAATATATTTAGACAAGTGGGAGGGGAAAGATCAACAATCCAATCAATTTTAGCTTTATCAACTTCAACCCCATCCTATGAAATTGCATGTCCTAAAACAATTCTCTTTTTTACCATAAAATGACAATTTTACTCGTCAAGAATTTGATATTTTCTCTCTGCATCTCTGCAAAACTTTAGTCAAATTGGCTAAACATTCATTAAATAAGGAACCAAACATAGAAAAATCATCCATAAACACCTCACTGCATTGCTTAATCATATAAGAAAAATACAAAAATCATGCAACGCTAAAAAGTGAAAGGAGTATTACAAAGACCGCATGGCATTTTTCTAAAGGCAAAAGTATGAAAAGGACATGTGAAAGCGGTCTTATCTTTGTCCTCAAGTGCTACAAAGATTTTGATTACTAAAAAGCAATAATAATTGTGTCCAGGTAGCCTCTCCAACATTTGGTCTATAAAAGGCAATGGGATTTGGTCTTTACTAGTGGATGCATTCAGTTTCCTATATATAGTTAATACACACGCGCCACCTAGACTGCGCTCTAGTGGGAAGTAACTCATTATTGTCATTTCTAATCACAGTAATACCCCTCGTCTTAGGATGAACTTGAACTGGGCCACGCACTAGCAGAAATATGATAGATGATCTTGTGATCTAACCACTTTATTACCTTATTTTTAACAACTGCTTGCAAGGCAGGGGTTAGACGTCTTTGGTGGTCTCTATAGCATTCTCCTTAAGATGAATTTTATGTTACATAATGGAGGGGCTAATGCATTTTATGTTACCTAATGTCCACCACATAGCCTTTTTTGTTCTCCCTAAGTATTTTAACAATTTCGCCTCTTCGTCCCCATTCATATTAAATGCAATAATTATAGGAAAAATCTTATTAGGACCCAAAAAGACATACTTAAAAAAATTAGAAAAATGTTTCAACTCTAATGTGGGAGCAATGTAACAAAAGAGGGGGAGTCAGAAGAATT
Source organism: Carnegiea gigantea (assembly GCA_029747015.1). NCBI lineage: Eukaryota > Viridiplantae > Streptophyta > Magnoliopsida > Caryophyllales > Cactaceae > Carnegiea > Carnegiea gigantea. The sequence continues at coordinate 41,708 of JAKOGI010000503.1, forward strand.
AAGGGAGAGGGAATCAATTTTATCACAAAGATAATTTTCAAGCAAAGCATCGACACATGAGTCATTACAAGCCACACATCTAGCTACTTAACATTGTCACTCTCATTTAAAAAAAAAAAAATACTTGTTTGTCTTTGTAGAATAAAAATATTTAAATCCACAGTAATGTTTCCAAAAAGCAACTTCACATACCTTTCTAAAATTAATCAAAGCATTCAAAGTAGCTAGGAAAGGTCGACCAAGAATGACAAAAATTTTCGCCTCATCATTAGTAACAAAATCCATAGGAAAGATGAACTCACTCACTTTAATCAAAACATTCTCAACTATACCGTTAGGAGTTCTAGTAAAGCAGTTGGCTAGTTAAAGGATAGTCTTAGTGGATTTTAACTCCGCTAATCCTAGCCTATCATATAAAGAGTATGGAAATAAATCGACACTTGCCCTGATCAACAATGCTCTGTGGATGGCCTGGTCCCTTATGACTATAGAGATGGTAGGGCAATCAGGATCTTTATACTTGGCTAGGATCTAGTATGAGATAATGGAGCTCACATTACAAGCTAAGAAGGCTTCTTTGGGACATTGGTCACTCTCTTAGTGGTGCACAATTCTTTTAAAAACTTGGTATATTGAGACATCAATCTGCTAGATAACATCTGGAAGAGGGTGTCAATTTTGACTAGAGAGAAGGTCTCTCTAATCTTATCAACATGGGCATAGTCCTTCTTGTTCTTTAGATTATTCGGGAAGATGCAGTGGGTTTATGGATGTGCTCAACAGTTGAAGACTGAGATGTATCATCTCCCTTCTTGGATTCATCATGATTAGTCCACTTACGGTCAACTAAGTTGGCAGATCAGGAAGGGGAAGAGTTGATAGAGGTGTCATCAGTAACGTCCACAAAAATGGAACTAGTCCCAGAGAGAGATGGTGGAGAAAGTTGAATAGGTGCATGCACAAGATCTACTAAATTATAATCAATTAAACAATCAGACATAAGTGAAGTTATGAGATTGACCCTTTTCACATTATCATAAACTGTTAAGTGCATAAAGGGTGGCTTTGTTTAACTAGAAAATGTTCCCCTTCTCATATGTTACAGTGACCAACTTAGATAATTTTTCCGTCATTGTCTTCATTACCTTCTCTTTTATGATCTCTCTATATTGTTAAATCTTTTATCAATCTCATTATAGTCATGAGGTGGTTGTATTTGGGCAACAGGGGGAGAAGGCTGCCTAAGAACCTCTTTGGTAGCCTTTGTAAGATTGGATAGAGGCGTTTCTAGGAAAAATTCCATTATGTGTGCGGGACCTCCTAAGTTCTATCCTTTACTCCAAGAAACATTCAGGCGATTGTTCTACCCTGTATTGAAGGTTGGGGGAAAAGGGCCATTTCTTGGTCTTTAATTGGCCATGTTCACTTGCTTTGTTCCAGTGATAACTATGAGCATAGTAGGGGAAAGTAGTAAAGGTATGGTCTAAGGATTGATAATGAGAACATATCATAGAAGCACTTTGAATAATCTGAGGTTGTTGAACAGTCAACCCTTTTAATTGGTTCTCTAAAGCTATAAGCCTAGACTCTGTATGGATCAAGTCTAACATTGCATACATACCCCGGCGAATGTAGAACTCAGACTATCATCTCTAATGGTCTTCCACCACATTGTCTTTTTAGCTAAGTACAAAAAAATCATTTGTTTTGTATTTTTTGAAACAGAAAGAAACTTTGGGCCATTAAATCAAGTAGTTCCTCTAAGACATCCCAAGCTGTGGTAGGATTCTTGGACAAAAATTCATCCTAACACATGAATTCTTGCATTGTCCTAGTCCATTGGTCCAGCCCCTCCTAAGCAATTTGACAAAGATGCACCACTATTATTCTAGACCAGCAAGTTCTTAAAACTTTTCATGTGCCTCAAGAATGTTTCCTTGTCAAACTGAATAAACTCATTAATTTCATTCCTTAATTTAACAGTTCTGCATTAGAAAAATATTTTCACAAGAACACTTTAAGGAGATCATTCCAATCAGAGATATAGTTAGTAAGCAAACTATCCATGCATCTCATGGCATTATCTTTTAAGTAAAAGGAGCGAATCTCCGTGTAACCACATCAATTGGCACATTATGAAAATGCGTCATATTACACATTGTTTCAAATTCACCTAGAAATAAATAAGCATCTTCAAATCTAGTGAATCTAGGAAGCATATGAAATTCTGAATGTAATATATTTTTAAGTCAAGGTTAACATTAGCACTTAAAGCGAGCAGATTAAAACATAAAGGTAAGGCTGAGTGTGGAGTGTAAAAGAACTCATTTGAAGCCGTTTCATTCCAATCTTATCTGGCTATTTTTTCAACTTTCGACTTAATCCTAATGAATCTTCATTTTTTACGCTCCCTAATCCAACCAATCATGCACTTTCCAATGCCGTAGTCGTATTTTTTGTCTTACTTTTTTTTAGACACAAAAGAAATTAAGAAAAATGAGTCAACAAAAACTAATGAATTAAAAATGAAAAGAACAAAAAAATCTTATAAAAGACACGAATATGAACAAAAATAGCAAAACAAAATAGAGGTAAATTGAATATTAATATCGCCGGCAGTGACACCATTAACTTCTTGATGTAAAAAGATGTCATTAGTGCATAATCTCTGACTTGCTGTATGATTCAGCAAACATGAGTTGTTCCAACAAAAATGATATAATCAAATTTAACCACTGAATTAGCTTCAACGTTAATAACAATTAAACCCACTAAATAAAACTAATGACTAAATTCATACACAAGCTTACTATAAAGTAATATACAGACCAAATAAATGAAACAAAGAAAAAAAACGGAAATGCAAACAAAAAGATGGCAGTAATAGTGTACTAATTAGCAAAAGCTAAATAAATCTAAGCTACTTATGGCTGACAAAAACAAGACAAGGACACTTGCCTAACGTCTGTCATTTTTTGCATACACAAATTAAGATTATCGTTAAAAATAAGAAAAGCCCACAGAAATTCAATGCCAAGGATACAAAAAATGCACGCTTTACTCTAAAAAAGGGGAAATGACAAAAATAAATAAATAACCAAATTGAATTAGATTGAAAGCTGCAGAGATGGAAACTGGGAAAACAAAGGATGGGTAAACCAAGAAAAGAAAAAAAGCAACCAAACAATTAATGATGACATTGAGATCGAATTAATCTAGACTCCTAAAATAAGAACAGAAAGACGAAAAATCAGCCTTCATTTGGCTTGAAGTTCAACAATGACTTCGTAGGTTCTTGAACCAATCATGGAGAATAGAGAAATTCCTAAAATCTAAAAAAGGGGAAGGAAAAATATAGATCAAAAGAACTAAACTGCAATTCATTATTAGCTACTCCATTGATGATCTTGAGTTTTCCACACACTGCTATTTATACACAAGTTCTCAACTCTATCCAAACTCCCTAATTCGACAAAATCAGGTTATTACGGTTGATTCTTCACTACCCATGACTCCCGTTTGAGTTTAAGTTATTTTGTAGTTGATGAGCACACGATGTGGTCAAGCTCGATGAAAATCATGCATGGAGCTGCTTACTGGGTCTTCTTGACCAGAGAAGGAAAGAGCACTCCAAATATCAGGTCCGTTGGTGGTTAATGGCCCATAGGGAGGCAGTCTTCTCTTCATGGATTAAGCACAGAAGAAGGATGAAGAGGTTGATGGTGACGAGACTGTTGATGAAGAAGACGAGTGGCCAGGATAAAGGGAGCCAATGAAGTGGCGGACGAGAGAGACAATTAGGAGGCGGCTTGTAGGAGGCTATCACGTGAAGTTGTACTTCGTAAAGTTGGATACTAGGAATAAGTAGCTAAGAGAGAGTGTCGAGCAAGTGTTGGCCGGATGGCGAACAATCCCACTTTCCCCCCTCCCCATTCAGGTTCAAATCTCGAGGCACAAACTTCTATTTTATGCAGGAATTGTGCGTGTTGGAGGTTTGTGGGTTTGGGCTTCTAGCTTGGGTTTGAGATTTTCTCCGCTGAACTATTAAGATCAGCTGAGTACCCTGTGATAGAAGTCTTATAGGCAGACCCGCTAACCTTTTTAAAAAATTTTTAAAAAAAAAGTAGCTAAGAGAGAGTAAGGTATTAGACCTATGCAGCCAACCGATGTGGGAGCTCTTGACAAATTGGAGCTGCATGCTGGCTCATCAATTTAGTAGTTGATCCAACTAAAGACTCCTATGCTTGAGAGCACCTACAATGCAAGATCCGCGAGTCAAAAATTTGGCTCACGATCCAAACAATACCCTACATTAGTGATCCGCTTCGCTCGTCTTACGGTCCAGCTCACGGTCGTGATCCGCCCCCCACACATTTTCTCTCTCTTTTTTTTTGCCAACTAAATCTTTAAAAGTCTAAAACCCAATAATATGGTAATAGTGGGGTCTATAAAATGTTATTTTATTTGGTGATCTAAGTTGGTGATCCATAAGATGTAGAGAAGAGATAAAAAGTTGGCTTGTGAGATGATGTGGAGGGTGTAGGCCCCAACTTATAATCCAAAATTATGGATCACCATTACATATCCTCTGAGATTACTTGAATGTGATCCCAAATTAACTATTTTCCGCCATCTTTCCTGACAACATAGAATGTCCCTTTTATTATGCAAAATACAAATCAAATGCTCGAGTAATAAAATTTTAAGCGGCATAAATCGTAAGAAGGGTTAAAAAATATTAAAATTTTACTTAACAATATAATATCTACAGACAATCTCATATGTGCATTATATGGAAATGGTTGTTTTAGATATTTTAGTTTCTTATTTATTTATATGTTTTAATTATCTTTATTACAAAACATATTTTAATTATGCATCATAACCAAAAAAACTGGCCATACAAAGATTATTGATAATAATGATAAAATAGAGATTTTACAATATATATAAAATAAAGGTTATCAAATAATAGAATTATAAAACACGTGTTGGCTTTTTTCAACTCCTTCCAACTTCTTATAGTTTCTTCCAACTTATTCCTACTTCTAGTTTAATTTTTTGTAGTAGAAACGAATAAGTCCTCAGTGTGAAAACATGTCATTTGCTGTATTTTTGTAGGCCTAAGTTGTCTGAAGGCAAACATGAAAGTGATAGAATTATTAATGTTTTCCAAGTGAAGTCAACATAGAGATCTTTGTTAAAAACAAAAAAGTTTAAGTCTTTATCTAGTCTTAACAATATATTAAATGGTCAAAACCTTTAACTTATTGATATATTTTTTGACTATTATTTGGCATTACCCGTGAAAATAAAGTGCCAAGCTATTAAATAAAATTTTCTATTTCTCTATCTACCCCAAAAAAATACTTCAATCATGCATGCTTCTTACTTTCAAATTCTTTCCCCATGCTCCTTGTTATGCTTCTAATTAATAGAATTTCATCTCAAATGACTGATAAACATAACTTTCTGTCTGCCTGTAAACTTTTTGAGCAATCTCTGTTGATAGTTACAATCTATTATCAATTATCAAGGTGAGAAATTTGCTTGCTAGCTCTATAGATACAAAACTCTCTAGTCACTCGCACATGCAGATTTTTTGTATGTTCCATTTTTTATTACATGGAAATTAAGGAATGACAGTAGACTTTTATACGTAATTTTTTTTTTTTTATAAAAAAGCAAACTTCTATATAAAGTTTTCTTCTGGAAAATATTTTAGTTAATCGATATGGACTTATGTAAGACTATTAATAGGTCTGTTACTATACTTGACTTAATTTTTTTACAGGTAAAACAAAACAATATATATACAATCTTAAAACTGAAAAAATTCAAATAGTATGGCAATTTTATAAGTTATGATATGTTGATTTTTAGATTGAAAAAGAACATTGTCTTTACTAAAAAAACTATGACCATGTTTGGTAAAGAGCTTTTTGGGTACAAAAAGAGCTTTTTGGAGTATTAACTATTTGACTTTGTTCAAAAAGCTCTTTAAAGCGTTTGGTTGATTAGCTTTTTAGATTAGCTTTTTACACCCAAAAAACTCTTTCACGAAAAGCTTTTTGGGATTGCTTTTTCAAAGAGTTTTTTTATGTTTAATATTATAATGACCATACTAACCTCATAATTTAGACAAATTTACATTAAATGTCATTTACAAATGATATTCCCAAATGTTGAATGCTTATACTTTAAATTTTTTAATTTATTTTTTTCTCTTTTGGGACAAGAGTTGTGGATGGTCATGATGTTGAAGATAATGATTTTAATTTTAACGCTTTCTTAATTTAACAAATAATTTATGTTAGTTAGTCTATGTAAATATTTTTTATGTCACATAGTTTTAATTGCTATTAAAAAAGAAAATATTTAACATTTAAAAGATATTTTGATAATAAGTACTAAAATTAGGAAAAAGTATGAATGTAATTTTATATATCACATAATCTTAATTCATAATTCATATCAAAAAGAAAAATAAATATCCAATGAAAAATTATTTTGTTAGAAAAATAATGAAATTGAGTAATTGACATAAGTGGAATTTTATCAAATAGTTTTGTTAGAAACAGCTAATTTTATCAAATATTTTTTTCACAAACAGCTAATATAATCAGCTAAATCAAATAATTAATATAATTAGTTAATTATTAACAGTTAATATAATCAGTTAATAATTAATAGCTAATTGTCAAACAGGGCTTATATAATTTCTGACAAAATGAACAACCCCTAAGAAAGTAAAGAACTTGAGATTAGTTCCTTTGCAAAGGGGGACAAATAACACACCCCCCAAAAAAAAATAAAAATCAGAGTAGTTATTTCCGTTTTGCGCTTTGAGTTCTCCTCCTTTTGCGGCAGTGAACTGTCTGCAGCCATGTCACAAGTTCACAGCAGCAGCGGCTTCAGCACATCCGCCATTAAACCCCACCTTCCTTTCTCTATCCTCCCCATCTCTGACTCCTCCAGCCCTCCTTATCCCAAATTCATCAGAGCTTCCAGAGGAAGGAGTAAGTCGACGGCCCTTCAAGCCTCGTCGGAAAACGTAGCGGCGCCATCTCCTGCCCCGGCGCCTGCCGCCGCAGAGGCTGGACTGTCTTCTCAATCTCTGCCGTTGGTTTCTGTTTCCGATGTTGTGAAGAACTTCTACGGAGGAATCAATCGCCATGATCTTTCTTCTGTGGAGGGTCTCATCGCTCAGAATTGTGTTTATGAGGATCTTATCTTTCCTCAGCCCTTTGTCGGCCGCAAGGTGTGCAGAAAACCTTCTTTTTTTTTTTTTTTGGCATTTCAGAAATTTAGATTTTTGTGGTTGAAGAAGTTTGAGCTTGGTTAGAGTAATTTGCTGCTTGAATAGGGTTTACGTATCAAACTGCCAAATTTGACTATTTGAGAAAGTGATTTAAGTTTATAATGTGTCGATTTAAAAGAGTAATTGAAAGCGATGAAATTTTGCTGTTGGCTGGCTTAAGTGTTGCCTATAAACAGTGAGCAAACTAATAAGGATTCTGCAAATGTAATTACAGATTTCAGATAACATTCGACTGGAAATTTTGGAATTTTTTACTCCTTTTCTTTTTTTTTGGGGGGGGGGGGTTGGTTTCTATATTGGGATGGACAAATATGATTGGCTCTGACTCATGCACAAATTTAGTGCGATGGGAACCTGTCTTGGTTTGACTGGTTTGATTAGAAAATTTCCAGTCTCGGCTACCCTGAAAAACAGGGAGGTTCACCTTGTGTCCTTGAACCGATAATCATCTCTTGGCTAACTTATCCTCCTCCATCCCTCGGGACCAGCAAGGGGTAGTACAGGAATATCTACCTATTGTCCATCGACTACACCTTTCGGCCTGATCTTAGGCCCTGACTAACCCTCCGTGGACGAACCTTGCGTCGGAACCCTTAGGTTTTCGGGGCATTGGATTCTCACCAATGTTTGCGTTACTCAAGCCGACATTCTCACTTCCGCTTCGTCTTATTACGACTCACGCCGAATCTTCCCTCTAAGGCGGAGCGCTCCCCTACCGATGTTTTTTACATCCCACAGCTTCGACAGATCGCTTAGCCCCGTTCATCTTCAGTGCAAGAGTGCTCGATCAGTAAGCTATTACGCACTCTTTCAAGGGTGGCTACTTCTAGGCAAACCTTCTGGTTGTCTATACACTCCTACCTCCTTTATCACTGCGTGGTCATTTAGGGGCCTTAGCTGGTGATCCGAGCTGTTTCCCTCTCGACGATGAAGCTTATCCCCCATCGTCTCACTAGCCGGCCTTGACCCTTGTTATTTGGAGGTCATATCTAGTATTCAGAGTTTGCCTCGATTTCTTACCATTCTTTCGGCCCGCACGGAAACAGTGCTTTACCCCTAGATATCCAGTCAACTGCTGCACCTCAACGCATTTCGGGGAGAACCAGCCAGCTTTGGGTTCGAGTGGCATTTCACCCCTAACCACAACTCATCCGCTGATTCTTCAACATCAGTCGGTTCGGACCTCCACTTAGTTTCATCCGAGCTTCATCCTGGTCATGGATAGATCACCCAGGTTCGGGTCCATAAGCAGTGAGTGTTGCCCTATGAAGACTCGCTTTCGCTAATATGAGTTGGAATCAGTTTCAATTCATAAAATTCTGTATGTTTTTGGCCTAAAGTTCTCAACTCTCAATTGTCCATCCTGGTGTTGGAGTGTTAAGTATTAGATGCGGTTATTCTTGACGAAATGAAACTTCTTGAGTAATAAATATTTGATCATTCATCCTGAGTGATGGTGTACAGTTTTTCATTTGGCTCTCTTAAGTTGTGATCGTTGTTAGGCCAATATCAGAATACAGAAGAAGCAGTGTTAGCAAACAGTCTATATTATTTTAATCATGGGATATTTATCGTTTGTTGTCGATACACTAGGCTCTCTTAAGTAGTGATCTCTGTTCGGCCAATATCAGAATTTGCAAATACCAAGCAGATGACCTAGATCGAGGATAATTTACAAATAGAATAATCCTACAGGATGAATGAAAGAGGAATTCTTTTTTATTTTTTTAACTGTTGCAGTTAAGTGATGCCAACACTTGACAAGCTTATGTCTATCATTTTGTATTTATCACATGCTGCTAATTAGTTTTCTACAAGCTCTATTTTCGGGATCTGTTTGCAGGCTATCCTGGAATTCTTCCAGAAGTTCATTGATTATATCAGCACAGATTTGCAGTTTGTAATTGATGCTATTTCTGAGGAGGATTCAACAGCTGTTGGAGTGACATGGCATTTAGGTATTCTTAAGAATGACGTATTTCTTATTTCTTTTGTGTCTATTTCTGCTGTTGTTATTTTTGATGCCAATTTGCGGTTACTGACTGAGGAAATAATGACAGAGTGGAGGGGCAAAACTTTTCCGTTTAGCAAGGGATGCAGCTTTTACCGGTTGAAGGTAGTGAATGGCATTCGACAAATTACGTAAGTATCCTTCTGTCATGGAAGACTGCTGTCTTGGAGAAGATTTTCCATTTTGTCTGCAACACGAGTTCAAGGTTCCCTTTCCCTCTTTTTTCATGTATCTAGGCTCTACAAAGTCATAGTTTGAAACTAAACTTCTTTCGTATGTTCTGTGCAACTAGAAAAGAATTAGCTAGCATCTGATCATCATTGTTGTTGCCCTTGAAAATTCAATCTTCATGGGTCAGATTATATTCCCTTTGTCGCGAAGCCTTCATCTTTCCATATTTGACATTGAGTGGGCATTGTCTATCACGGAAAATTGCATAAATGCACACCATTTAAGTTTCCTTGAGGTGGCTACTTGATCTTGCTTGGTAGTGCATGTAGCTTGCAAAAATACAAATCCTTTATGGTCCCCATGAGCAAAGACAAAGGCATTCATGTTTTTCACTGCCCCTCGTACATATTATGTTCTCTGTCTCATTTGTTGCCTGTTTAATAATGAATAGGCAGCCTGTAAGTACACTCGTAGAGCAAATAAATGGCGACCTCTTTTTGATAGCTACCGTCATAGGAGATGAAATAGACAAAGTTACAAAGGGAGTGTATCTAATGCTGTATGAAGGGTGTAAACAAAGCATTCTGCCTTTTATTCATTGTTCCTGTTCCATAATCGTAATCAATGTGTCAAATGCTCGAATGTGTGTTTAGAAGCAGGGGCTGCTAATCAGATGGCATTTTGTAGCTTTGCAATCTCATTTGTCACCTCGCCAAAAAGAGAAACGTCATATATTACCTTCAGTTCACTTGCACTCAGGAAGATGCATGTGCAGAATTTACGTTTTTTTTTTTTGGTTCCTTTCTTGCGTAGATGTTAGAATGCTATCTACCATCCCCCCCCCCCCCCCGTGCAAAGGAGGTATGCATCTATATGATTACATACAATTCAACCCTTTCTGAATTTTGTACCCTGGGTTCTCAAAACAGCTATGCTCGAGACTGTGTAGAGCCTGCTATTAAACCTGGAGAATCAGCTTTGGTAAGTGATAGCATTTTTCTAAATTGTGTCTGCATTCTGAAGTGTTGCTTGTTTCAGTAGTAGCATCATGTGAGAGTACTAGTTTCACCTGAACCCTGTGCTATTATGTTCCTTAATCCACTTTCTCCTCACCTCTGCTGTACCCTTCCTGGTTTGCCCTAAATCACACAGCCTGTGGAGCTAGAGGTCAATATTTAGACTGCTGCAGAAGCGACCAGCTTTGGACTTGGGCTAATCTAGTTCCTTCTGACAATTTCTTGGTTACCAACTTAGGTTCATCCCTAGCCCTTGACTTGAGCCATGCAGCCGATGGCAGTTTAATAATTTTGGTTTTCATGCCCAGTATCTGGAGAGAGTTCAACAAGATTGTCACATAGATGGTCTTGAATCCATAAACGAAGGGGATGCCAACCATTATTGATTTGACTTTACAAAAGACACCAGTAATTTTGTGATCCTGACAAACAGATCTGGGAATCAGATTATGCAATTTGAGTTAATCCAGTGAAGTCAGAATGGGTTAGTCTGGCAGGATATTCTAGTCTTATTGAGTTCTATGTGCAGCACATGTTAGGTTAGGCTATCTGTTTATCCAATAAGCTTGTCGAGAACATGCTATAAAAAATATTGGCCGCAAAAATTTGGGTGGCTTAGGTTTTAGTCAAGCTGGGTTGGCTTGGTTCTGGTTTCGTTCAAAATCCAGATGAACTGATTTCCGGTCTTGGCCAGGTTGGCTTTTGGGTGTATGCCCCCCCGCCCCTCTTTTTCTTTGTGGGTGTGGTGATCAAATTCGCTGGTCAAGTATCATATTTGGATCAACACAGAGTAGTTTCTTCTATGGCTCTAACTTCTGTATGCTATCTGATTCCATCAATCAGCGATTTTCAATCTGAGAATTGCAAACCTGCAATTATCTAGCTACCTTAGGCTCTTCATTGTGACCAGAAGCCGGACTCTGGATGGTATTTGTTACCTAGATACTTCAGTTGAACAAAATAAGAGTTCTCCTGGGGGTACTTTATTCTGCCCCCATCGTTATTCCTGTGGTTAACATATGACGTACTAGTTCTTATATATTTTTGTTATGCAGATTATTATAAGGGGCGTTACATGGTTGCTGCAGCGGTTTCCAGGACTTGTAGACTGGTTATAGACAAATGCTGCTGTGGTGTGGATATCACATTCTTACATAGTGATTCTTCGGTATATATTTGGGACAATTTGGCTGAAAAGAGCCAAAGAGCTGCACATGTACAAGGTCTGGAAAGAAAAGGCTTGAATATTGGAAATATTGAGGTGGATGAGGAATAGCTTGTGCCATTGAAAATATCTCTAGGGTTAATAGGCATAAGTTTTGCTAATTTTTACTACAAAGTGTACAGCGTCGTCATGGGTAGTCGATAAATTGGTCGTCCACGCAGAGTTGTAATTCAAATATCGGAGTTCCACTGAGCTTTCAAACTAGGTAATCCAAGGGTAGTGAGATTAATAATTAAGCTATTTTAATGAAGGATGAAAATGAGGCCTGGGTCATGATTTTACCACATAATCGGCTAATTAATCGAGTCTAATCCCTAATATATCCAAACTATACTAGTGATTAGGAATGCTTGGTTGCACCTCAAAACCTAAGCGCTTTCTCAAGGGTCAAAAGCTGACCTAATTAGTCAAGCGTTGCGTTTTTCATGGGGTTAGTCTTATTGGACCATAACCGTAGCAGACCGGAACCTAGCTAGGACTCGAAATATTTTGATGTTCAAATCTTGGTCATTCTCCCTTCACACGCTAGCAAATTGTTCGTCTTACGACAAAAGTCAATTGTTCAAAAATCATATAGATATATATAAAACTGAATAAGTTGTTATAGGATTGACAAATGTCAAATTTTCATTGATTTTTTAATGCAATTAATTAATTTGATAATTAGAAGACTATTAATTATACATAAAATTGAATAAGTTGTAAGATTGACAAGTGTCAAATTTTCATGGATTTTTTTATGCAATTAATCAATTTGATAATTAAAAGACTATTAATTATATTAAATTTCAATGCAACGCATTAAAAGTCTATGTTAATATGTTGAGTTTCAATGTAAAACGAAAACATATTCAATGTAAAAATGCAATTAATATTTTTTTATTCTTTCATAATTATTTTTACTAATTATATGCGGTGGTTCTCATATTTAATTGATGGAAATGACTTCTTTTTTTTTTTTTTTTTTTGGGTTTCAAATCACCATATTCCAATCTTTCGTTGACATCTTCTCAATTTTTTTAAAGGTGATCAAACGATTCCAACTCGACTAAAGTTTTTTTCTTCTTTTTAATGAATTATCAAAATGTCTGTTAACTTTTGCCGGTGCAAATTTAAGTTCACATATAAAAGTGAAAGATTTCATGGTGATTTGATAAGTGTCAGACTAGAATTCAATTTTTTTTACTTTTTTAAAATTTAGGTTGACAATAATGAGAATTCTAATTTCTATTGAATTTCAACCTATGAGTTAAAATGTTATTAATCAATAACCTATTCAAGTTATGGATTATTACAAACTATTATTTCACTTTTACTATTAAATAAATATTCACACAAAACCGTGTGAAGCACGGTATCATTCCTAATATGAAAGTTTTTTCAACCTTTTCATTGAACATTCGGTGGGCATGAAAGAAATTATTAAATTAGAAGCATGAATAAAGGGGCTTTAGGGCCAAAGGCCCAAAGTGAGACTAATTAAGTCTCATAATCAGTAATCTATTTAAGTTATGGATTATTACAAACTATTATTTCACTTTTATTAATAAATAAATATTTACATAAAACCGCGTGGAGCACGGTATCATTCTAATATGAAAGTTTTTTCAACCTTTTCATTGAACATTCGGTGGGCATGAAAGAAATTATTAAATTAGAAGCATGAATAAAGGGGCTTTAGGGCCAAAGGCCCAAAGTGAGACTAATTAAGTCTCATAAGGGCTGATTACAATCCAACTAACAGAAAATATAGCTACTAGCCATCACTAAAACACAATAGAACTTAAAATAAATTAAACTAGCGACGAAACTGAGACATGTAAAATATAGAAATAAACCTAATTTAACAAGCATTAAGCAAAACTAATAAACATGAAATCACAAATTCAACGTTTAAAATCACCAAGTATAAAAGCCAACACCAATCTGGCAAGATAAACAAGGTAAAAACATGAAATAAGAGAGAGGGGAAGAAGTCTAGTAGATTAAGCGTCGGATGAACAAAAATATTCAATCTTGGACAATAATCAACGTAAACCGTGCCTAGAGGCATAGCCCGCCGTTAACGCCAGTGGGGCTCGCCGGGGGGGGGGGGGGAGGGGAGGGAGGATTAACGTAGTAGCAGGTGAAGCCCAATAGCATGCAAGCTATACAACTGTAAACACAAATTTCGGACTTAAAAAAATTAGACAGAAAATTGATATAAATAAATTTAATCTTATATTGATGTAGTGTGTAGGTACAATCTCTGAATTTAATACAATAAAATGATCATCTGATTCGATCTCCTAATAACTTGAGTATTCCAAGGACTTGATGCTTGATCTCGATTGATGCAAATTAGCTGAAGAACTCTGAAGGCTGTTCTCGATTTTGATCTGTAAGTGGCTGATTGTGGTTTCTGAAGCTCTGCAAGTCTTGATCCTTCTCGCTTGGTAGCTGGATACTCCTTACCGTCTGAGCTCTAAATTCTGCAAATGCTGAATGATTCAAATGAAGGGAAAAGACCCTTCATTTATAGGCTCTGCCAGGTAGAGTTAGAGCCGGGTAATGGGCCTAGGCCCAGTAATTATTTTCTTATTTTTTTAAAAAAATTACTAATTTCTACATCATCGATGACACGTGGCAGCTTTTAATTGGCTGAACTTAATTTTGACCAAAGGGGTCCACCAAAGTCAACGTGACACATGGTAACCTGTAATTGTTTGATTTTTTTTACACATGGCGCCATCCGATTGGTTGTAGAGTTTTGCCTTCTACAAATGCCTCCTCGAGAGTCGATCGCGTGCACAGACTTGGAGTATGCTTCCTTTTTTTTTTTTGGGGAAGCGGCTGAGTCTCAAACGCCGAAATTGAATATGATGAAGGTGAGCCTGATTTGACAAACCCAAAAATAAATTGGGCCCAGAAAATCTTCCTTTCCTTTTTTTTTTAAATAATTCCTCTTCTTTTTTTTTTTAATGAAAGAAAAGGACAAAAAATTAATGAGGGGAAGTTTATCCAGGAAGGCACGCCTGCCTTCCTCCTTTTTTTTTTGTTTTGCTTTTTTTTGGGATAATTTTTTGAGTTGATGACTTGTGATGAAATTCTATCAACAAATTAGATAGAATTTATCAATAGCTCAGAGAGATAAAAATCATTGGTATTTGAATTGGAGTAGTAGGAGGAAGCTTCAACTGCATACGACTATATACCCCATTTGCAGCGTCTCCAATCCACCAATATCAGCCGCAGGTCTTCTTGTCTCATCCCCGAGGTAGCTGATTACTATATAGTCGTTTCCTTATTCAACTTAATTGGCTTCTCTTCCTTCCAGCCACGACTCCTCCGATTAGATCGCGAAGTGAGGTCGACTTTTAAAACGAGGAATCGTTTCTTCCCGTAGATTCGATTCTTCGCAGGCAACTCCCTCACTTAATTTAATTGGGGTCGACTTGAATTTCTTTCTTCTAGCCACGACTCTTTCGATTAGATCGCGAAGTGAGGTCGACCTTTAAGACGAAAAATCGTTTCTTCCCGTAGATTCGATTCTTCACAGGAGACTCCCTCACTTAATCTAATTGGAGTCGGCTTGCTGTTCTTCCTTCACCATAGTGCATTTTCTGGACTCATCATCTGATCCCAAGAAGCCAACTCTTGCCATCCTGGACAGAGAAGACGATCTAGTTGAAGAAGGCGTGACTCTCCGCGTAGATATGCCAACACCCCCACCGTCCAGACGTTCTTTACGCCATAACTACCTTGCAAATTCATGCTAGAGTGTGCAGTCTACCCACGACATACAAAGATCAGATGGAGTCATCTCGACTTTGAGAGTCTTGAAACTTAGCTCGCCATTATTTACATCTTCAATCTCTTCTCAAGGAGCAACACCCTTACTCTGACATCGTATCATGGACGGGACACTATCTTGGGGTAATTTTTCACCTTGTTTTTCAGACAACTTCTTCATACCGTGCTATTGTGAATGATTTGAAGATGTTCTTGGTCGCAACAAAGACAGACTTAAGGAATGGAGGCTTCATGACAGACTGTATGCATCTTTGATCTCTTATGATATGAGTCTCATCGTCTTCAAAGCATTCTGCGAACTGTGGTGCCACACCACCAACACCTTTTGCACAGAGAGCGATGATATGTCAATCTCCTTATGGGATTTGCGGACTATAGGTGGACTTCTAGCTGATAGTGTCTACTACGAAGAAGTCATTTCATCCACCAGAGAGCTCCTTTCTACGGGACGTGGAGATAATGATATTCTAGTGACTTGCTCGTTCCTCTTCTCTGTGTTCCACAGACTATGCCAAGAAGTTCATGGCATCATTCAACTTATCGCTACCGAATGGATATGCTTCTGGTTTCGAGGGCGACAGATTTACACACCTCCTCCCAGTCGTGATAACAGAAAGCGAGTTAAGGCTCCAACAAACACATCATGTCCATCTGGTATGATTGTTCATCGCACAGGGTGAACGAAGAAAGAGAATCACCCTTTTGTGATGCTTAACATTCTTGAGGCCCTAATCGAAGGGACCTACCTTGCCGCCCTTATTTCCTGTTGGTTGTGCTCCTTTGTGCTACCAATTGAAGCAGTGTGCCTTATTCGCCCACCTGTGTTTGTAGCTGCAAGCAAACTGGCTCACAGGGAATGTCTAAACCTCGTAATTCCTGCTTTGGCTAGCATTTATCGGGGGTTGCATAAAATTTTTACAGCTCGGAGCCTGAATAAGTTGGAAGTAATTTTCCCCATTCACTACGTTTATGGATGGTTAGGGACTTATTTCCCAACTTATTTTGATCATCCTCATCATTGGCACAGCCATCTTAAAATGGTGAGGTTCTCTGGTGAAAAGATGAATCGGACTCCTGACGTACAAGAAGCTCGAGAGCTATTGAAATGCAAGGATCTGTCTGTCATGTATTCTAATGCTCTGATGAAGGATACATCGATCACCTTGATTGACACCCAAAATTTATCCCTAAACTGGAAAGCATATTTGATTTGCCTCCGCTCTAGGTTTTTGACCTTGCGACAAGGAAGAATAATTGTGATCGAACCATACTTCCCTTGTAAGTTTGGGCGGCAATTTGGCTTCTATCAAGATGTACTAAGTGAGCCACGGATGAATGACCGAGAGGGCACCTTACAGGATATAGCTCGCTATTGGTTCAACTTACAGAACATATAACAAGGTCCAGCGTGACAATTCCTGCTCCTCCTGACAAGAAGTCTACACTAGTTACTACCGCATATGCTAATTGGTGGCGATCTTCACGGGGCGATCTTTTCTCTCAAGGGCCTAAATATCCTAGAGGCGAGACTGTTCAACCACGAAGAGCTTCTAAAGTGAGAGTTGCTGATGATGTATCCGCCTTAGTTGTCACTTCTGGTAAAGCAAGTGCACATAAGCCAATCATGCAGCAGCGCAACGAACATGCCCTATCCCTAGCTGAGCTTAGAAAAGAAGGAGGAGATAGTTCCTCATTGGGAGCAAACACATCTCCCCAGAGAAGTAGAAGTTGTTCACCTGGTAAAGAGAAGATTGAAGCTTTGAGAGGTTTGGGCATTAGGTCTTCTATTAGTGGAGCGAAGAATTTGTCAGGCTCGAAGAGCAAACCAGACATTGCAACCAAGCTACCTAACTCCAAGAACAAGTCTAACAGTGCGACGAGCTCACCGAAACCAGTGAACAAAGCAAAGGGAGAGGTGCATCTTGTTGTCCTGCCCCCTTTTCCTTCCCTTTTTTTTGACTTAACCCTCCTTTTAATGCAGGGATATACTGCCGAAATCGGAGACAGACTTAAGGCCGCATTTGGTGACAAAGACAGTGAAGCCACCTTGACTGTGTCTGCTGCCAAGTCAACTGAGGACGATTCTATTAGCATAATGCCATCGCCAGTGAAACAAGCAGAGTACTGTGAATCACCTACTCCTTCTGTTGCAACCTACTTCCCTGGGAGAATTTCTTCTGGCATGTTTAATGATTTGGCTTTGAGTGTGAAGTAGCGTTTTCAGCAACAGTTGAAAAAGTTCATCCCAAAGACAGAAGGCGACCTTACAAATATCCGCTAGGAAGCGGAGCAAATGTATGAAACGTTATCATCCTTTCAAGTAGATTATTTGGGGCTGCAGAGTAGTGTCGAGGCATACTTGAACAAAGTCGGACAGTACCTGAAGTTGAAAGCCCAATTAGAAGATTGGACTCCTACCGAAGATGTTCTAAACAAGCAAGCAGCCTTATTAGACAAACTTGGGGAGGCAAGAGCTTCAGTGAAAAAGGTTGGTGCATAGTTTGATGAGACAACTATTGCTATTGCCCAAGCTCATAAGCGAAGGAAGCTACTTGAGGCAGATCTTGAACGAGCAAAGGCGAATGAGCTGGAATTGCAAGACAAATTAGTAGTACTGAAGCTTCATTGAAGAAAGCCAAAGACGGTGTATCTAATCTTGAAAAAGAGGTTGCTGATTTAGATGTTGCGCCCCAAGCTACTGCAGAAGAAACAGCTCAAGTTGAAGCAGCAAGAAAACATGCCCAAGAGCTTTTGGGCGCACTGGATGCCTAGACCATATCCAGTGGCTTTGTTCTAGATTTTTTTTTTCTTTACAACTTGTTATTTCTTATTTCTTTTTGGACTCAGTATGGTTTTTTTGGTTTTGATATATTACAATAAAATGAATTTTTCAATTCAAATTTACGCAATAATATGTACCTATATCCAACGAACAAAACCAATGAGTACTAACATAATTTATTCATCCATTTTTTTTTTTACGGCTGTACTTAGGAAATATGCCCAAGTTGCCAATGTACCTAAGGGGAATGTAATACCCTAAAGGATTGAGCCATACGTAGTTCAAAGATATAATATTTTTTATTTATTTTGTTTTGTCGTTCATAGTTTAGACTCTTGCAGACCAGGAGTAATACAAAGGAATTTAACTTGAAAGAACGAGTAGTTTAGGCTTTTACTTAGGAGCTTTACAACATTAAATCTATTTCAAGGATAATAACGCTTCAAGAACTTGCTGTTTATGGGTCCTATGCGCACTCCATCAGCACCAACTATCTTGTATGCTCTATTTGTGTAAACTTCTCTGACTACATAAGGACCATCCCACTTGGAGATGAATTTGCTTCCAGATTTGTGAGAAATAATGATCGGTCTTCTTATTGCCAGGACCTGGTCTCCCACTTGGAACGAGCGTGGCCGAACCTTTTTGATGAACACTCTCGATAGACGAGCTTGGTAGCATTCTAGCTTTTGTTGTGCCTGAAGTCTCCTCTCATCAAGGGCCTCCAACGCAGCTAAGCGAAGCCTGTGATTTTCGTCCTCCAAACCTTCCTGTATGACGATGCAGAGTGATGGGATTTGAAGCTCCAACGGAAGAACGACTTCAACTCCATACACCAAAGCGAATGGGGTCGACTGTGTTGGCGTCTTGTACGCTGTTCGATATGCCCAAAGAGCTTCCCCTAGTCTCTCATGCCAATCCCGTTTAGACTTTGCGACAACCTTTTTGAGTAAGTTACAAAGTGTTTTGTTAAAGCCTTCTACTAGGCCGTTTGCAGGGGCGCTGTACATGGAAGACTTAAACTTCTCGCGTAGACTTGTCATCAGGCTGTTGAAGAAAGGCTTACCATTATCGGTGATAATGTACCTTGGCACACCATACCGATAGATAATGTGTGTCCTTATGAAGTCTACCACATTTTCTTTTTTGACCTCTCTTAGTGGAATTCCTTCCACCCATTTAGAGAAGTAATCAGTGGCAGCTAGGATGTAGGAGTGACCAGCAGATGATTTAGGCGTGATTGGTCCAACGACATCCAGCCCCCATGCCTCAAATGGCCAAGATACAACTGTTGGGTGGAGAGGTTCGAGAGGTTGATGTATGAAGTTAGTATGGAACTAGCAAGCCTCGCACCTCTTTGCATAATTTATGCAATCTTGCACCATAGTGGGCCAGTAGTAGCCCATCCTTTTAATGTGATCATGTAACCTAGGCCCTGATTGGTGTGCTCCACACACACCTGAATGAGCTTCCGTCATTGCTTGCTTTGCTTCTTCCACATCCAAGCATCGTAACCAAAGACCAAGAAGGGAGCGTCGATAAAGCGTCCCGTTGTAGTAAAGGAAGCTGGAAGCCCTCCGTTGTATTTCTGTAATAAAGGAAGCTTGTAACCAAAGCTTAAAGCGTCGATAAAGCATCGTAACCAAAGACCAAGAAGGCAGTTTTCCATACTCTAAGTACTCAATTATAGGTTGACGCCAGTCTTCTGCATCTGTTTCAAGAACACAAATCATGTTGACGTCTTCCTCTGAGTCTTCATCATCCGACAGAACAACCCATCAATTATGTACTGGAATAGTCATTTCTCCTTCTGCACCTAGTGCCAAAGTGGCTACGAGGCTTGCTAGTGCGTTAGCCATCTTATTGGCACTCCTTGGCATATGCTCTAACTTGACCATGTCCAACTTATTTAGCAGGCGTAATGCTTGCCTGTGATATGGGACAAGGTCCTCTTTCTTAACCTCATATTCGTCAAGTAGTTGATTAATGACCAACTGCGAGTCACCATATATGTTGAGATCGGTGATCCCCATCTCAATAGCCATTTCAAGGCCTAAGTTAAGTGCTTGGTATTCCACCACATTGTTAGAGCATAACTGAGTGAGCACAAATGAATACGGAAGAATGTGCTTTTCGGGAGAGACGAAGATCACTCCTACACCAGCGCCATCACCTCTAGCTGCACCATCGAAATACATTTCCCAGGGAGGGAGGATATCGATGTAGAACACACCTTCTCCTGGCAAATCATCATTTAGCTCCTAATTATCAGGAATGGGATGATCTGCCAAGAAATCTGCCAGCGCTTACCCCTTAACCGCTCTTTGGGGTATATAGACAAGGTCGTACTGTTTTAAGATGACCGCCCATTTTGCCAGTTGCCCATTTAAGATTGGCCTAGACAAGATGTACTTAATGGGATCAGCTTTGGAGATCACTTGCACTGTATAGGCCTGCATGTAATGCTTTAGTTTCTGGATGGCAAAGATAAGTGACAAGCATATCTTTTCAATAGGGGAGTACTTCAACTCAGCGCCGACAAACATACGACTTAAGTAGTACAGGGCGACTTCTTTCCCTTCCTCATTTTCCTGTACGCATAATGCTCCTAGGGATTTTTCCTGAGCTACAATGTACAGTCGAAGAGGCTTGCCAGGAATGGGTACCCCCAATACTAGAGGATGGGATACATATTCCTTTATTTTCTTGAAAGTCGCTCGACATGAGTTGTCCCATTTAAACGGTGCTCCCTTTTTCATGAGGTGGCTGAAGCGGTGGCAACATCCTGCAAGATTTGAGATGAATCTTCGGATGTATGCCAAGCGACCTTGAAGTCCGCGAAGCTCTCTGAGATTCTTCGGCTCAGGCATATCTTGAATTGCCTTGATCTTCAATTGGTCGATCTCGATTCCCCAATGGTGAACGATGAAGCCCAAGAATCTTCTGGAGGTGACACCGAATGCGCACTTGAGCGGGTTCATCTTTAATTGGCATCTCCTTGATCGCTCAAAGATCAAACGAAGATCTTGTATGTGGTCATCCCTCTTTTTGGACTTGACTACCAAATCATTAACGTAGCATTCAACTTTTTTGTGAAGCATATCGTCGAAAATTGTTTGCATTGCCCTTTGGTAAGTTGCTCCTGCATTCTTAAGTCCGAAGGGCATCACCTTGTAGCAAAAAATGCTTTTAGGTGTGCGGAAAGCTATAGCCTCTTGATCTTCTGGTGCCATCAGAATCTAATTGTATCCTGTGCTACAATCCATGAATGACAACGCTTCATGCCCTGTAGTTGAGTCGATCATGAGTTCTGTGACAGGTAGCGGGAAATCATCTTTTGGACAAGCGTCGTTGAGGCCCCGGAAGTCCACACAAATATGAAGTTGCTCATTTTTCTTCCTGACAGGCATGATATTTGCGATCCATGTTGGGTATTTGACCTCGCGAATGAATCCTGCCTCTATGAGTTTGTTGACCTCCTTTTCAATTTCCGGTACCAACTCTGAGCGAAAACGTCGCTGAGGTTGCTTCTTAGGCGAAATACCCCTTTTGATAGATAGGTAATGAACTGCAACTTTTGGGTCCTACCCGGGCATTTCTTTATAGCTCCAGGCAAATACATCCTTGTACTCTGACAGAAGTTCCAAGTACTGCTTTTCCTCTTCGAGTGTAAGTGATGAGCTTATGTAGATAGGGCAAGGCTCTTCATTGGTTCCAAGATTCAGCTCTTTCAAGTCATCAACTGTAGCCTGGCCCCTATCTTTGAAAGTCTCAGGAGTTTCTGCCAACTCTGTCTCTAAGTCTGAGTCATCACATTCGTGGATTGTGATATGATTGGAAGGAACAACTTCTTCTTCCTCCCCTTCCTCGTTAGAGCCAGAGTTTTTTCATTGACCTGTAAAGACCACAGTACGCCTCTTTACCCTCAATGAACCGTTTGTCTTGACATCCAAAGTAGAGAAACGTTTCATATGGGAAGGGATAGAGCTCTGAACTTCATTTGTCACTCCCAAATGACTAAATGCAGAGCTTTTCTCGTGCTAAAGTTGTGAGTTTGAGGACTTTTCAGCAACTCCTATTCTGGCAAAAACTGAAGGCTTTGGCCGGGGATCATCTTTGATTCTATTGAAAATAGAGCATCTATGATTTTTCCCTTTCCCTATACAGGCAAATACTGACGGATGTTTTTTAGAAGTGGATGATTGTAGCCTATCAAACACAGAGGGCTTTGGGTTGGGTGAAGCATTTTCATCTTCACTCACGTCTACTTCTTCAGCTGAGATGTGTTGAATCACTAACTTCTTGTCCTTTCATCGCCCAGAGATTCTGACTGGCTGTGGTGACGTGAAACCTAGTCCAACTTTAGAGACGGCTACTGAACCTGCCTGCTCTTGAATCTTCCTCTGAGTTTTAGTAAGGCTATGAGGCTTGGCTTCGACTACCTTTCCTAAAGCAGCTGGATTTTAAAAGTCGTAACCAGTCCTCTCCATAAGCTTGTACACGTTAGGATCAAATCCTTTCTTAGTCCGTGCATTTGGGAAGTCATCGCCTTCTTTAGAAGAAGTGATTAACCCAGAAAGAGGGGGCCTACTCACCTTAGCCTACCACATCTTAAGCGTTGGAACTGTTGCACTTCCTTTTAAGGTGATTATGCTAGCTCCGTCATCCTTTTTGGTAGCTCTGGTCTCGACGCTTCTGCTTGTACACTCGCTAAAGGGCGATTCACCCTCCTTACGGCGAGGCCTAGGTATGTACCTTAAGACTGGTGGCATTGATCCTGTCGAAGCAGCAGCTTGTTTAGCAACTTGCTCATCATAAGAAGTGGTGCTACCTTGCTTGCTTGCTTCTTTCTCGAGCTGCTGCTTAGAAGCATCATCTTTTGTTGCTCGAGGGGCCTTCTTTGCGACACCTTTGCCTATGGAAGAAATGGTTGACTGCATGGTTTCTTTAGGTGCAGCACCTTCTTCAAAGAACCTTGCGTCTGCAAAATGAGACTTAGCCTTGGTGAATGGCTTGACATCTCCATTTATTTTCTTCTCTCCATCACGGTAGTACTTAAGGCATTAGTGTAAAGTGAAAGCCACAACCCCATGCTCATGAAGCCATGGTCGTCCAAGTAACAACCTATAGGAAGTCCTAACATCGATTACATGGAAGATGGAGGATGTCATCAAATTTTCCATTATCAATTCAATGCGAATCATGCCGATTGCATACTGGCCTTCAAGGTTAAAGCTTTGAATTATCGTTTGGCTCTTAGACAGTTCTTCCACTGTGATGTCTAAGTCGTTCATTGTAGACTTGGGCATGATGTTAACGGCTGATCCTCCATCCATAAGAATGCACCTGATTTTCTGCTCCCTAATGTAACCAGTCACAAACAAAGCACGATTATGTGGCTTGGATCCCAACAACAAATCATCGTCAGTGAAAGTAACTGTAGTGTTACAAGAGGCACACTGAACAGGGCCTTCTGTTAATGCTCCCACATCCTTAATTTTATCAGCGTAAAGTTTTGGGTGTTGCAAGGCAGCAACAACATGTTGGCGTATCTCGTCAGGTAAACAAAAGATTTACCCTCAGCCCATGCGAGTTGGCAAAGCCTCCAAGACAGTCAAGGTCTTATCAGCTACTCTAGGGGACTCCTCTTATCTGTCGCTCCCTTCGTCTTTGTCTTCTTCGAGCTCAGAACATGAGGTCATGTTGACTGTAACTCTTTCAAAGAAGCCTGTTGGCAAAAACTCTTCGAGTGTGACAGGGACAAACGGCTCCTGCTCAAGGAGGTCAGTAGGCAGAATTTCGTGCCCTTTGAGGTTATTGGACTTCTCCTTTCCTTTTGAATGACGAGGGCTCTTCTTTTTTCCTTGTTTCTTCCTGCGGCGGAGAGGTGGCAATTGCACTTGGATTTCCTTCTTTGGCCTCTGGTGAGTGACAAGAGTCCATCCCTCTTCATCAACATCAGCTTTATCAGAGATATCTACAAAAGGATCAGCCTCTGTCAAGGGTCCTTTGGATCCAATTGAAACCACCACAGGCTCCAAACTTCCAAATTGACTGCAATTAATTTCTCTTCATGGGAGGAAATCAATTCAGTGTTTACTCTACTATGAGGTTGAGTATGCTTTGGCTTCCAGGGCGATGAGGAACACTCGAGCTGAGTGGAGATATGATTTGTCTCAATAGTGTCGTCCAAATCTAATATTATCTTCCCCTCCCTAGCAAGTTGCATAATGCGCTCCTTGAGCGTAATGCATTTCTCAAGAGGGTGGCTAACCACCCTGTGATACCGACAACATTTTGGGTTGGCAACCCTTCCAGCTTCTTCAGGCCGTTTTGATTCTGGAAGTTCGATGACCCCATTTTCAAGGAGATCATCAAGCATTCCTGATAAGTCTGAATCAGGGAATGGATATTTCTTCTCCTGCAGTTCCTTCAATGTAGGACGCTTCTTTCCAGTATCCTTGGAGAATCCACCCTTCTTGTTTTCATACTTTGGCTTTTTGGAGATTCGAATCGGCTCCCTAGTTCAAACAGCCATGGATTCTTTGTTTGAGGACTTTGTAGACTTGGGATTTGAATTCACCCTTGTCCTTTCTAGCGTCAGATGAGGAAGAAGACTTGGCTCGGTGACTTGCGATCATTATCTCCATATCATGAGCTTTCGTTGCCAATTCTTGCAAGGTCCTTGGCTTACTCATCTGCAAGACGTATAGTAAATCACACTCCATACCCTGAGCACACATTTCAACGGCTGAAGCTTCTAACAGGCGATCCTTACATTCGAGACTTAGGGACCTCCAGCGATTAATGTAATCAAGAACCAGTTCGTCCTTCCATTGTCTGGTGCTTGTTAGCTCTGTCATGCTAACAACACGTTGAGTGCTGTAGGACCGATTCAGGAACTCTTGCTCCATTTGTTCCCAGCTGTCAATGGACTCTGGCTCCAAGTCTGTGTACCAATCAAATGCAATCCCTTTTAGAGTACGAACAACCTATTTCACCAGCCGGTCCCCCCTGTATGCCAGCATTACTGCACGTCTCAATGAAGTGGGCAATATGCTGTTTGGGGTTACCCTTGCCATCGAACTGGTTGAACTTGGGAGGCTGATAGCCATGTGGCATGCGAAGAGCATCAATCCTGTTCATATAAGACTTTGTATACGGGTGGGTCTTGTGAGATCCTCCTCCCTACTAAGCCTTGACCGCATTTGCTATTAAGCTCTGAATCTGCTCAACAGACATCGAGCCTAAAGAGCGATCCTTTCTTACCTTGTGCTCGTCATCAGATTCTTCGCTATGGCTGGACTCTTTATCAGAGTCTTCGGCGCCTGAACCTTTGTTGAAAGTTTCAGAGGACTTCTTTTCCAGCTTCTTCATCAGCTCAGCAATCTGATCGTTTGGGCATTTGATTTGGGCATCCTTTTTTGCACTCTCTTTAGAGAGCCTATCCAAGGTAGCCTTTATGCTTGCTAGTTGTTCTTCAACTTTAGTAGCCGCTGTCACCATAACTGGCATGACGACAGTGTCACAGGATTCAGCTTGAGCATACGAGGAACGTGATCCCTTTGATGATGCTAAAGAAGAATCACTGCTTGAATAACCATCATCTTCAAAATTGAAGGGTTGAAAAGCAGAGTTGGTGTGGGTTTGGAGTTCATCGATCCCACGCGGAATTGTTTATGGCATGATGAAGCCAGCAATAAATTTTTACTTCAAAACATTTGAAGCGATTTGATTGACTCCATCAGATACCTTGGAGCTGAGGTTTTGGATCTTATATCATTATGATGGTGCACCAACAATTGATTACTCTCCGGTGATAGTGGTAGCGGCTTTTGTCATACTTCTAGACATGACACCACCAGATGCAGCACTAGCAGTTGTTGATCCCTGAGATGCAGATCAGACAACATTCCTTGAAGATTAGGTGATAGCATTCTTAGGGGCTATGTTATCTTCGAGGGAGTGCAGAGTTTGTATTTTAGAGAAAGAGATGAGAGGCAGAGATGTCCCACCGAGAGTGCCAAAAATTTGTAAACACAAATTTCGGGCCTAAAATAAATTAGACAAGAAATTGATATAAACAAATTTAATCTTGTATTGATGTAGTGTGTAGGTACAATCTCTGAATTTAATACAATAAAATGATCCTCTGATTCGATATCCTAATGACTTGAGTATTCCGAGGGCTTGATACTTGATCTCAGTTGATGAAAATCAGCTAAAGAACTCTGAAGGCTGTTCTTGATTTTGATTTGCAAGTGGCTAATTGTGGTTTCTGAAGCTCTACAAATTTTGATCCTTCTTGCTTGGTAGTTGGATGCTCCTTGCCGTCTGAGCTCTGAATTCTGCAAATGCTGAATGATTCAAATGAAGGGAAAAGACCCTTATTTATAGGCTCTGCCAGCTAGGGTTAGAGCCGGGTTTTGAGCCTAGGCCCAGTAATTATTTTCTTATTTTTAAATAATTATAATTACTAATTTCTGCATCATTGATGACACGTGGCAACTTTTAATTGGCTGAACTTAATTTTGACCAAAGGGGTCCACCAAAGTCAACGTGACACGTGGCAATCTGTAATTGTTCGATTTTTTTACACATGGCGCCATCCGATTGGTTGTAGAATTTTGCCTTCTACAACAACCATGTTCTCTCCTGCAGCAAGCAACTAGCATGAACACGACGGTGCCTTAAGGAACAACCCAACAGTGACCCCAGCAGGGGAAAAAAAAATGCAGTAGCAGGTGAAGTCCAATAGTGAGCAAGCCAGAACACAACCATGTTCTCTCCAACAGCAAGCAAGCTATAAGAGTATTCCCAGTTAGAATTTCAATTTTTGGAACTCTTACCTGCCACATCAGCAAAAGTTTCATAGTTCTGGGACTTACATTCCTTCATTCTCCCAGCCAGTAGAACTCATTTCAAGACGAATGATTTAATATTTGTTGATAGAGCCCACGACTAAATATATTTTATTTGTTTTATGTTGTCAATTTTGTTTTTGCATATTAGGTTTTGTATAAGTTAAAAATAATTTTTATTTCCCTAATGAAAGAATATGTAATTTATCTTTCCGGAAAATGCATTAATTTATTTTAAAGTCTCTAAAAATCGATGAGTTAGATTGTAATTGTTGAACGAATAGAAAGCATCTGGAATATAATGTAGAATTCAATTGATACAAATGCAAATATGAGGATTGACGTTGAAGAAAATTACAGCCTAAGTGTTCGATATTTAAAACACTAATTTAGATGATGAAGGTTGAACATTTTTAAAAAAATACAACACAAGTGAATGACGAATAACTCTTGACACCTATGGCTGTGAGCTTCGTCATGCTCTATGTTGATTCCATATTTTCTCTACAAGGTCTGATTGGAGACGTGCGTGTAGCGTTGGGTCATGAATTTCTGCTACTCTACGGAGGTAGGCAGCATAGCACAGATGATGGTCCTATTGGACATTTGGTTGCGGGGTGTTGTCCTCCACCGCATCGTAGTCAAAAGTAAGGTCATATGAATCTCGTTCATCCTTGACGATCATGTTATGGAGTATAACACATGCCTTCATTATCATACCCAACTCAGCTTTGTGTATGTTTCAAGCAGGATTGCGAATGATAGCGAAGCGAGCTTGTAGAACCCCAAATGCTCTTTCCACATCCTTCCTAACAGACTCTGACGTTTCGCGAACAATCTTGCCTTAGGTCTTTGGGGAAGAGGGATAGTCTTCACGAATGTTGCTCATTTTGGATAAATACCGTTGGACAAAAAGTATCCAATATTGTACTCGCGACCGTTCACAAAGTACTCACATTTTGGAGCCCGACCCTCGTACACCTCTTGGATAACATCTGATCAGTGAAGAACATTTAAGTCGTTGAGGCTACCCGAGCACCCAAAGAAGGCGTGCCATATCCAAAGGTCATATGAAGCTATGGCTTCAAGAATCAAGGTGGGGACTCTATAAATCCCTTTTGTGAACATTCCTTTCAAAGCCGATAGTTCTTTCACTCCCAATGCATACAATCTATACTCCCTAGCATGGGAGGAAATCACGGGTCTCAGCAACTTACAATAGTCGATCAGCATCAACTTGTGCTGGTTTTCTCAAATACTCGTCCCCAAACACTTGAATGACACCGACAACAAAGTTTTTCATGCACTCCATAGCCGTGCTTTCTCCAATCTTCAAGTATCATCGACACAATATGCCGATATCCTATAGGCGAGCATGCGCATCGCTGAGGTGCACTTGGTGAGCGGCGACAACCCACGCCTACCAATACCATCGTACCTCAACTGGGAGTACTTGAATCGACTACTGAGGGCGCCAACAATGCGGAGGAACAAGTGTTTTCGCATTCAAAATCTACGCTGAAAGTGGGTTTCTTATAGATGGAGTCATCTGCAAAGTAGTCTCTGTGGAGGCGATGGTGTGCGTCTTCTCCATCCCTCTGAATGAATCTTTTTCTCTTTCTTAGTCATTAGGATGATGAAGCTCTGCCTTCTTGTCTAAGTTTTAGAGCTAACTCAAATGACTTCACGTGAAATTGATTGTTGAGTATGGTTTCAAGTATCGGTGAGTCATCACTAGAAGCGGATGACTCTAGTATGAAGCTGAGACCATCTGTTGATTCTGTGGAAGATGAAGAAGATGACTGACTCATTTTGTAGTACCTGTGATAGAAGTTTACAAATGTTTTAGGGAAATTTACAAATTAATAAAGCAAATTAAAAGAGCATTGTAGTAAAAATTGAACATACTAAAATTGAACTCATTCAAATGAAATTAAACATCGTAGCTAAAATCCAACATATTAAATCCAACATTATGATGTGAAATTAAAGTTGAATTCATTAAAATAAAATTAAACATTTCATTCCACAACAAAAAGCAATTCAATTACAACAAATACTTTCAAAAAGAAAGAACAACAAAAGCACAAGGTAAACAACATATTATTTCCAAGACATGGGTGTCAATCTAAAGAAGGGCTAGCATTAGACAAGGACGATATTAGGTGGTATCGATTCCTAATTTCTTCTTGAAGTGGACCATATCGCGCTTGATCCTCAGGGCACATTTTAGCATTGTCCATTCTCAATATGTTATCCAAATACTTGATCCGTTGGAGGCACTGATAAGAGTCTCTTAGTTCAACAGCTTTCTTAGCTGCATCTACCTTCACCTTAGCGGCCTCCGTCTTCTTCTCTTGTGCAAGGACATATCTTTCCCACCTTGTGCTATTCTTCACATTTGTTATCCCTAAGGTTGATAGCTCCTTGGTCACAACATCAAGCACCAAGTCATGCGCTTTCTCTTTTGCTTTCTTTTGGAAAATTTTCTTCCTATGGGGCGGATCAACCTACTGACTTCCTCTGTTGGTGTATCTTCACTGGCAGGAGCTGTTGGTGTGCCAGGGCTGCTGCATGTGCTGGATGTCTCACTCTCAGTGTACCTGCCCACCTCATTGATCCTCAATGCAGATTGATCGCAATTGACCTCCCATTGCGGTTGGTCCTTCAGTAGCACCTACCAATGTATCAAGTCGAACGATTTATCCACCATGTTCACGTATAGATCTTAGGCTTTCTGCATAATATCATCCTCATTTGCCCCACTTGGGCTCGCCCGATAAGCTTGGCCCACACAAGCGGTTCACTTCGATACAAGTGGAGCTGCTCGGTTCCAGCGGGCATTGCAAACTTCCTCCATTCGCTTCATAGCTTTATTGGGAGAGTGCTAGTTGTGGGCACCTATGATCTTTGTCCAGGACCCCATTTTCTTTTGGTCAGCCCCAATAAGGGGGTTGGTGCTGACATTGATCCATGATGTGACCAAGCGGCGATCTTCTTCCAATGTCCATTTGGAAGTCACATCGGCACTCTCATTGTGGGTGGGGTTGCGTGGAAGACGGGGTGTTGATTAGGTCATATTATTGGGTAGGGGTAGCTGATAAGGAGGGGGCATTGAACCATAGTTGAAATTTGGAATTGGGGGGACATTTTGGCCTTGAAGGGGAATGTTTGGTGGTGGTTGAGGATATCGCAGATGTGGGTATTGTTAAGAGTATTGTGGATGATATTGTCAATTTGGAGGGTTCGGGACAATGTTCATGTTGTTCGCGGGATCCCAATGTGAATTATCCCTGGTAAATAAGTTCATGAAAGATTGTGGGAGATTAGGATCCATTTTAAAGTGAACACCTACCAAGTTAAAGGGGAAAAAAAACATTCGCACACTTAATTTCAAACATATTTTACAAAAGAAAAAAAAATATAAATTCTAATTTCTAAACATTTAAATTCTAATATCTAAACATGCTTACTTCGATACATTTCTAATCATTCACACACATAATTTCTAGCATATTTTAAAAAAGAACAAACAATATTAATTTTTGTAATCAAGCACTTTAAATTCTAAGTAACAAATATTTAAATTCTAATTTCTAAACATTTAAATTCTAATTCCTAAACATGCTTACTTTTACACATTTCTAATCATTCACACACATAATTTCTAACATATTTTAAAAAAGAACAAACAATATTAATTTTTGTAATCAAGCACTTCAAATTGTAAGTAATAAATATTTAAATTCTAATTTCTAAACATTTCAATTCTAATTTCTAAACATGCTTACTTTTACACATTTCTAATCATTCACACACTTAATTTCTAACATATTTTAAAAAAGAACAAACAATATTAATTTTTGTAATCAAGCACTTCAACTTCTAGGTAACAAATACTTAAATTCTAATTTCTAAACATTTCAATTTTTATTTCTAAACATGCTTACTTTTACACATTTCCAATCATACCAACTTTAACTAAATATTCAAATACTTCTTACTCTAACATATTTTACAATGACATGAATCTTACCAATTACAAATTAATCACACCAAATATTCTTACATATTTCTTACCCTACCAATTTTTTTAAAAAAAATTCACACACTCAATTTCTAACATATTGTAAAGAAGAATAAAAAATATTATTTGTTTAATGAAGCAATTAAATTCTAACTAACAAATATTTAAATTCTAAGTGAATATTCAAATACTTCATATTCTTACATATTTTACAATGACATCAATCTTACCAATTACAAATTGATCACAAAAAATAGTCTTACATATTTCTTACCCTACCAAATTTTTTAAAAAAAAGCATTTACACACTTTGTTTCTAACATATTGTAAAGAAGAACAAAAAATATTAATTTTTGTAATCAAGCAATCAAATTCTAACTAACACATACGTAAATTTTAATTTCTAAGCATACCAACTTCAAGTAAATATTGAACTACTTCATATTCTAACGTATTTTACAATTAGACCAATCTTACCAATTACAAATTAATCACAAATAATATTCGTACATATTTCTTAGCCTACCAATTTTTTTTTTAAAAAAAAATCACACACTTGATTTCTAACATATTTTAAAAAAGAGCAAACAATATTAATTTTCGTAATCAAGCCATTAAATTCTAAGTAATGAATATTTAAATTCTAATTTCTAAACATTTCAATTGTAATTTCCAGACATGCTTACTTTTACTCATTTCTAATCATACCAACCTTAAGTAAATATTCAAATACTTTTATCCTAACATATTTTACAATTACATCAATCTTATCAATTACAAATTAATCACAACAAATACTCTTACATATTTCCTACCCTACCAATTTTTTTTAAAAAAGAACCCACACACTTAATTTCTAACAAATTTTAGAAATTAACAAAAAATATTAATTTCTATCATTTAATTTCAAATATCTTAAATTCCAATTTCATAAATTTCACAACTTAAACAAAGTGAACATTCTAAATTTCTCAAATTAACTTAAACATACCCACATTTCACATTCTACCCATTCAAAAAAATCTCTAACAATTTCAAAATAACAATAACAAAAAGTTAGACTTACTTACAATTTCCTTCACTTCACTTTAATGTTGCTTCTTGAACTTTATGGAAAACTCCAAAAATTCTCTAAAAAAAGCCACAAAACAAAATATATTAGTTAAAATATAAAACTAAAAATATTTAGTTAATAAAAAACTAAATATAATTACATAACAAGTATTACTTACCCAAATTTTTCCCTCTTGCAACTTCAATTTCTTTCAAATCTCATAAAACTTAAAATTACAACAGCAATGGGCAAATCAGATTTGAGAGTAAGTAAAATTCAGATAATATTTCATCATTTTTTGCATCTATTTATAGAAGAAAAAATTGAACCAAAAAAAACCTTGGCCAAAACTAGCTGTTGGACAGCCTTCCCCATGTCCAACGGCCATTTCGGCCATATTTCTCAAGCCCAACGCATACCCAGTCCAACGGCTACAACATTTTCTTTTTTGTGGTCTTCAAAACGCGTCACTTGCTGTTGGAAGGCCCATCGAAATGCTGTGTTTTGCTGAGGAAAACGACAAAAAAAAAAAATTTCACACGAGGCAGAATGCCTGTGCGTTCTGCCACGCGTTTCCCATCCTCGTTTCCCACACTGCCAGCTTCCACCCACCACGCATGTGACACTCGGGCCCCACACCCTGCCTCGTGTTCCCTACGCTACTGGTGCTCTAACACAACCGTATTCTTTTGGTGGAGCCCGCCTGTGTGCTTGGCGTGGCCAGGCAGGCATTGGTCGATAAGCAAGGTTGCATGGGGCAGCAACTTAGGGCATGACATGAATTCCCTAAGCTGTTTTGTGGATGCTTCGTAACTTTGGGGAAGTGCATAACATGGGCCTTAACAAGGGTTGGGTTATGGGCACTTTCGAAGCTCTAGCTGTTGGTCCAACATTGACTTGCGGAAAGTGCATAAGGCAGCGATGAGGACATGGATTCTCTGGGACCTTAGAGCACTAGCAGTGTAGGGAACACAGGGTAGGGTGTGGGGCCCGAGTGTCACACGCGTGGTGGGTAGAAGCTGGCAACGTGGGAAACGAAGATGGGAAACGCGTGGCAGAACGCACAGGCGTTCTGACCCGCGTGAAATTTTTTTTGTCGTTTTCCTCAGCAGAACACGACATTTTGATGGGCCTTCCAACAGCTAGTGATGCATTTTGAAGACAAAAAAAAAAAGAAAAGAAAATGTTGTGGCCGTTGGACTGGGTATGCATTGGGCTTAGGAAATAGGGCCGAAATGGCCGTTGGACATGGGGAAGGTTGTCCAATAGCTAGTTCTGGCAAAGTTTTTTTTTTTTTTGTTTAAGTTTTTCTTCTATAAATAGATGCAAAAAATGGTGAAATATTATCTGAATTTTACTCTCACTCTCAAATCTGATTTCCCCATTGCTATTGTAATTTTAAGTTTTATGAGATTTGGAAGAAATTGAAGTTGCAAGAGGGAAAAATTTGGGTAAGTAATACTTGTTATGTAATTGTATTTAGTTTTTTATCAACTAGATATTCTTAGTTTTATATTTTAACTAATATATTTTGTTTTGCGACTTTTTTTAGACATTTTTTTGGAGTTTTCCATAAAGTTGAAGAATCTACATTAAAGTGAAGTGAAGGAAATTGTAAGTAAGTCTAACTTTTTGTTATTGTTATTTTGAAATGGTTAGAAAATTTTTTGAATGGGTAGAATGTGAAATGTGAGTATGTTTAAGTTAATTTGAGAAATTTAGAAGGTTCAATTTGTTTGAGTTGTGAAACTTATGAAATTGAAACTTAAGATATTTGAAATTAAATGATAGAAATTAATATTTTTTGTTAATTTCTAAAATTTGTTGGAAATTAACTGTGCGAATTCTTTTTTTTTAAAAAAAATTGGTAGGATAGGAAATATGCAAGAGTATTTGTTGTGATTAATTTGTAATTGATAAGATTGATGTAATTGTAAAATATGTTAGGATATGAAGTATTTGAATATTTACTTAAAGTTGGTATGACTAGAAATGAGTAAAAGTAAGCATGTTTGGAAATTACAATTGAAATGTTTAGAAATTAGAGTTTAAATATTTGTTAGTTACAATTTAATCGCTTGATTACAAAAATTAATACTTTTTGTTCTTTTTAAAAATATGTTAGAAATCAAGTGTATGATTTTTTTTTTAAAAAAATTGGTAGGGTAAGAAATATGTAAGAATATTTTTTGTGATTAATTTGTAATTGGTAAGATTGGTCTAATTGTAAAATATCTTAGAAAATGAAGTAGTTCAGTATTTACTTAAAGTTGGTATGTTTAGAAATTAGAATTTAAATATGTGTTAGTTAAAATTTAATTGCTTGATTACAAAAATTAATATTTTTTGTTCTTCTTTACAATATATTAGAAATTAGGTGTGTAAATTGGTTTTTTTTTTTTAAAAAAATTTTGTAGGGTAAGAAATATGCAAGACTATTTTTTGTGATTAATTTGTAATTGGTAAGATTGATGTCATTGTAAAATATATAAGAATATGAAGTATTTGAATATTCACTTAGAATTTAAATATTTGTTAGTTAGAATTTAATTGCTTGATTACAAAAATTAATATTTTTTGTTCTTCTTTACAATATGTTAGAAATTGAGTGTGCGAATGTTTTGTGTGATTAATTTGTAATCGGTAAGATTGATGACATTGTAAAATATGCTGGAGTATGAAGTATTTGAATATTTAGTTAAAGTTGGCATGATTAGAAATGTGTAAAAGCAAGAATGCTTAGAAATTAGAATTGAAATGTTTAAAAACTAGAATTTAAGTATTTGTTACTTAGAATTTGAAGTGCTTGGTTACAAAAATTAATATTGTTTGTTCCTTTTTAAAATATGTTAGAAATTATGTGTGTGAATGACTAGAAATGTGTAAAAGTAAGCATGTCTAGAAATTAGAATTGAAATGTTTAGAAATTAGAATTTAAGTATTTGTTACTTAGAATTTGAAGTGCTTGATTACAAAAATTAATATTGTTTGTTCTTTTTTAAAATATGTTAGAAATTATGTGTGTGAATGATTAGAAATGTGTAAAAGTAAGCATGTTTAGAAATTAGAATTTAAATGTTTAGAAATTAGGATTTAAATATTTGTCACTTAGAATTTAAAGTGCATGATTACAAAAATTAATATTATTTGTTCTTTTTTAAAATTTGTTAGAAATTATGTGTGTGAATGATTAGAAATGTGTGAAAGCAAGCATGTTTAGAAATTAGAATTTAAATGTTTAGAAATTAGAATTTAAATATTTTTTGTTCTTTTGTAAAACATGTCAGAAATTAAGTGTGTGAATGTTTTTTTTTTTTAATTGGTAGGTGTTCACTTTAAAATGAATCCTAATCACCCACAATCTTTTATGAACTTACTTACCAGGGATAATTCACAATGGGATCCCATGAACAACATGAACGTTGTCCCGAACCTTCCAAATTGGCAATACCATCCATAATACCATCAACAATACCCACATCTGTAATATCCTCAACCACCACCAAACACCCCCATCAAGGCCAAAATGTCCCTTCAAGGCCAGAATGTCCCCCAATTCCAAATTTCAACTACGATTCAATGCCCCCTCCTTATCAGCTACCCCCACCTAATAATACGACCTCACCAACGCCCGGTCCTCCACCCAACCCTACCCACAATGAGAGTGTCGGTATGACTTCCAAGTGGACATTGGAAGAAGATCGCCGCTTGGTCACATCATGGATCAATGTCAGCACCAACCCCCTTATTGGGGCTGACCAAAAGAAAATAGGGTTCTGGACAAAGATCGCAAGCGCCTACAACCAGCACGCTCCTAATGGAGCTACCAAGCGAACGGCGGAAGTTTGCAACACACGCTTGAACCGAGCAGCTCCACTTGTGTCCAAGTGGACCACTTGCGTGGGCTAGGCTTATAGGGCGAACCCAAGTGGGGTGAATGAGGATGATATTATGCAGAAAGCCCAAGATCTATACGTTGACATGGTGGGCAAACTGTTTGACTTAATGCACTGGTGGGTGCTACTGAAGGACCAACCGAAATGGGACGTCAACTGCGATCAATCTGCAGATGTTGCTTCTAAATGCTTGAGGATCAATGAGGTGGGCGAGTACACTGAGAGTGAGACATCCGGCACATCCAGCACCCTTGGCACACCAACAACTCCTGCCAGTGAAGATACACCAATAGAGGAAGTTGGTGGGCTGATCTGCCCCATAGGAAGAAATGCAGTTTAAAAGAAAGGCGAACCAGAAAGTGCATGACTTGGTGCTTGATGTTGTGACTAAGGAGCTATCAAGCTTGGGACAACAAATGTGAAGAACAGCACCATGTAGGAAAGATATGTCCTTGCACAAGAGAAGAAGGCGGAGGCCACTAAGGTGAAAGCAGATGCAGCTAAGAAAGCTGTTAAACTAAGAGACTTTTATCAGCGCCTCCAACGGATCAAGTATGAGGACAAGATAATGAGAATGGACATTGCTAAGATGTGCCCTAAGGATCAAGCGCGATATGGTCCACTTCAAGAAGAAATTGGGAGCCGATACCGCCAAACATCATCCTCATCTAATACTAGCCCTTCTTTAGATTGCCACCTATGTCTTAGGAATAATATGTTATTTACCTTGTGCTTTTGTTGTTCTTTCTTTTCGAAAGTGTTTATTGTAATTGAACCGCTTTCTATTGTGGAATGAAATGTTTAGTTTTATTTTAATGAGTTCATCTTTAATTTCACATCATAATGTTGGACTTAATATGTTGGATTTTAGCTATCATGTTTAATTTCATTTGAATGAGTTCAATTTTAATATGTTCAATTTTAACTACAATGCTCTCTTAATTTGCTTTATTAATTTGTAAATTTCCCTAAAACATTTGTAAACTTCTGTCACAGGTACTACAAAATGAGTCACCCATTTCTTCATCTTCCACAGAATCAACATATGGTTTCAGCTTCATACTGGAGTTATCCTCTTCTAGTGATGACTCACTGATACTTGAAACTATACTCAGCAATCAATCTCACATGAAGTCATTTGAGTTAGCTCCGAAACTTAGACAAGAGGGGCAGAGCTTCATCATCCCAACGACCAAGAAAGAAGAAAAGATTCATTCAGAGGGATCGAGAAGACGCACGCGATCGCCTCTATAGAGAGTACTTTGTAGATGACTCCATCTACAACGAAACCCACTTTCGGTGTAGATTTCGAATGTGGAAACACTTGTTCCTCCACATTGTTGATGCTCTCAGTAGTCGATTCGAGTACTTCCAGTTGAGGT
Organism: Carnegiea gigantea; assembly: GCA_029747015.1. Taxonomy (NCBI): domain Eukaryota; kingdom Viridiplantae; phylum Streptophyta; class Magnoliopsida; order Caryophyllales; family Cactaceae; genus Carnegiea; species Carnegiea gigantea. The sequence goes on from JAKOGI010000503.1 coordinate 79,246, forward strand.
ATGATGGTATTGGTAGGCATGGGTTGCCGCCGCTCACCAAGTGCACCATAGTGATGCATATGCTCGTTTTTGGGATATCAGCAGACTGTGTTGATGAGTACTTGAAGATTGGAGAAAGCACGGCTATGGAGTGCATAAAAACTTTGCTGTCGGTGTCATTCAAGTGTTTGGGGATAAGTATTTGAGAAAACCAACACAAGCTGATGCTGATCGTCTGTTGTAAGTTGCCGAGGCCCTTGATTTCCCCGGTATGTTAGGGAGTATAGATTGTATGCATTGGGAGTGGAAGAACCATCGGCTTGGAATGGAATCTTCGCAAAAGGGATTTATAGAGTTGCCTCCTTGATTCTTGAAGCCATTGCTTCATATGACCTTTGGAAATGGCACGCCTTCTTTGGGTGCCCGGGTAGCCTCAATGAATTAAATGTCCTTCAACGATCAGATGCTTTCCAAGAGGTGTATGAGGGTCGGGCTCAAAATGTGAGTACGTCATGAACGGTCGCGAGTATAATATTGGATACTTTTTATCCAACGGTATTTATCCAAAATGGGCAACATTCGTGAAGACTATCCCTCTTCCCCAATGACCAAATGTCAGGAGTCTGTTAGGAAGGATGCGGGAAGAGCATTTGGGGTTCTACAAGCCCGCTTCACTATCATTTGCAGTCCTACTCGAAACATGCACAAAGCTGAGTTGGGTACGAAAATGAAGGCATGTGTTATACTCCATAATATGATCGTCGAGGATGAACGAGATTCGTATGACCTTACTTTCGACTACGATGATGTGGAGGACAACACCCACAACCAAATGTCCAACAGGACCATCATCCGTGCTATGCTGCCTACCTCCGTAGAGTAGAAGAAATTCATGACCCAGCACTACATGCACGTCTCCAATCATACCTTGTCGAGGAAATACGGAATCGACATAGGGCGTGACAAAGCTCATAACCATAGGTGTCAGGGGTTATTCGTCATTCACTTGTGTTGTATTTTTGAAAAAATGTTTAACCTTCTTCATCTAAATTAGTGTTTTAAATATCGAACACTAGTGTTGTAATTTTCTTCAATGTCAATCCTCATGTTTGCGTTTGTATCAATTGAATTCTACATTATATTTCATATGCTTTCCATTCGTTTAACCAATACAATTTAAGTCATCAATGTTTAGAGACTTTAAAATAAATTAATACATTTTCCAGAAAGATAAATTACATATTCTTTCGTTTGGAAAACAAAAATTATTTTTAACTTATACAAAACCCAGTATGCAGAAACAAAATTGACAACATAAAACAAATAAAATATGTTTAGTGGTGGACTCCATCAACAAATATTGAATCATTTGTTCTGAAATGAGTTTCACTGGTTGGGAGAATGAAGGAATGCAAGTTTCAGAATTGTGGAACTTTTGCTGACGTGGCAGGTCAGAGTTCCAAAAACTGGAACTCTAGCTGAGAATGCTCTTAGTGGAAGCTCGTCTTGAATGCTTCGAAGCTCAGTCGTCAATCTTCCACCGTTTTTTGGCTCAACTTTTTGCAAATTGGTCGATTTTCTTATTCCCGGTCAAGTAACATAAATGAAAGTCCTAGAAATTATGTTAGTCATGAATAAAAAAACAAGTGATAAAGGATATACAAAATATGATAGTTACAAACCAAACAAGAATGCTAGAGTGAGTGCAGAAAGAATTTCGAAGTGCGGTACCCATGGGTGTGGCTACATTTCGTTTTTTTTTCCCTGTTTTTTAAATAGGGAGAAAAGGAATCAACGAGGAAAGCCCCTTTGTAAGTCCATCCTTCTAAATCAATTGAAATTAAAAATCATGGGGTCTTGCTATTCCTTAAATTCTTTTTGCAAGCAAACGCCTCCAAAAATCTCCATTTATTCATCATCGGGATTGCTTGAATTGTTGTCGTAAGAATGTTCTCCTTGGATCCAAAAATTAAAAAGAAAAGAAAGAATATTCCCTGTTTTTATTTCTCCATGGTGTGTACATGTGCAATGTGTATGCGTAAAAAGAAACAAAGGAGTAGAAATTCCTAAATTTTCATTGTTTGACACAACCCTACTGCAATCTCAATCATGAGGATGTAAAAAGAAGCGAAGTCATCCAAGTAAATCTTTTTTTTTTATATAGAAAATGGTAATTGGACCCCTTTACCTACACTCATTCTACGCATATCTAGTGAGGGGTTAAATGTGTCATGGAGAAGGGGTAAGGTTCAAGACTCAGCCACATGGGCTCATTTAGGTTCCATATCGTCCGTAGAAAATTTGATGGAAAGAAAAGTTGAATGAAAAAAAAATATGAAAGAAAAAAAAGTAGAGAGAAAATGAATTTTTTTCTCTTGTTTGGATTGAAAAAAAATATAAGAATCTGAATAAGAAATTTGAATGTTGACAAACTACTTAAGTAATGTTGATGTTATTTAAACAATGCGCCGTTCGAGGAGGTTGGAAATTTTTTTCAAACTTTCCTCATAATTTTATGAGGAAAATGTTATCACTTGTTTTTAACAAATTTTTCACTTAACTTTCCTCTATATTTTTTTCTTTGTGATTTTCTGTAGACCAAACACAAACAAAAAAAAGTAACTTTTTCAAATTTTTTTCTTTCCACTAATTTTTTTAGGGTCCAAATGGAACCTTAGGGCCTTCTTTTAAAAGTAAATAATACAATAATTAGATAGCTCTTCTCTTAAAAATTCTACCTATGTTGTTCTTAATGGGGATAAAACAAAAAGACAAGCAAGCAACATAGATCCATAAAATAGAAGAAGAAATAGAAAGACCAAACTTTATCTACCCAATCAGCTACCCGATTTTCCTCTCTGAAAGTATATTGAATTTATACTTGGCTGCAAGAACTGAGATAGACTTTGGTATCTTCAACTAGTGTTTGAATCTCCTAAGGAATTTGAGCTTCTCCCTTCAAAGCCTTGATAAGAACCTGATTATCGCCCTCCAGAGCAATTGATTGATATCTAGATTGAACTGTTGCACCTATCCCATTTTGCATTGTTGTTGCTTCCGCTATTAGAATTGAGGCTGCTGTAAGATTTGTAGTTCCAGCTTGAAGAGATCTTCCATCCCAACTTTTGATAACGAATCCTCCTGATGATGAAGAAGAATATTTATATCCATGAAAGGTGATTTTGATGAATCCACCTGGTGGTTTAGCCTAACTAATGAGAGATATGGGCTTGGAACTTAGATGAAAATGTTGATGAAGTGAAGCTATTGCATCAAAATCTAGTCTTTTTCTGGCCTTTCGTTCAACCCAATTTCTCTTAGCACAAATAATTGTACCTACAGAATTATAAATTTTATTTTTGAAAGCCACAACATTATGACTCTTCCAGATAGTCCATATGAGAGAAATAATGCAATGACCCTAATTAGGACTAGCTTAGGCTTTAGCAAAAGATAAAAGATCAAATATTGACATAATTCCACCATGGGAAATACTTAACTGAATCCACTTGTGTTGATATGCCGATTCACAAGTACTCTTAGTTAAGAAGCACTAGGTAAAAAGATGGCTCATAGATTCTAGTTCCCAAGTATTCGTTTAGGGCTTTATATTATGCATTAGCCAAAAATCGTACTTGGCTAGTGAAGACTTTGTACAGGCGAATAAAGGAGCACGAATTGTGTCCTTGATACATGTATTGATCATGCTTCTGCTTGTTGGGTATTGGCAGTGGTTAACTAATGATGGCAGGTGGTAGCATTCTGTAAACACAAATTTGGAGTTTAATATAAATTAGGCAAGAAATTAATAAATAAATTCATTTTTGTATTTGTTATCAAAGAATAGGTACAATATCTATTTATTTGTTGTAAGATGAACAAATAAATAATTCGTCTGATTCGATCTCTAATTTGTACCTGAAAGAGGTTGACTGGCTTGAATCGCGATAAATTTGGCTGATTTGACTTCCTTTAGATATATTTTGAATATATTTGAACTTTAAAGAGGGTCTAAGAAGTTAAATCTCAGTTAAGAAAAATATTTGATCTTCGAAAGTAAACAGCACATACTTGATGTGCTTGTTGTCTTCAAAGGATACTTGGTAGTTTGAGTCCTAAGAATAGTCTTGGAAGTGAATGAGTTTTCAAACCCTAAGTAGGAGGGAGTAGTGCTTGATATAAAGGGAAAAAATCCCCTCCCCCACTAGGATTTACATCTGAGTTGTCTTCTTAGACTATTAATCGAACCTTTGACTTAGTAGTCTATTTAATTGGTGACTTGGTAGTTAGTTTGACCACTGACTTGATAGTCATCTAGGCTGTGACTTAGAACTTGACTTGGTCCAATTCATTTAAATAAATTGAATTAACTAGATGGACTCACCCCAAAATAGTCAATTTGAATTTATTTATTTTGATGAGTCACATATTATAAAAATTTTAGTGCCTACAGATTGTCCTATCGATAATTAACCATGCATACAACTTTGGAGTGCTTGATGTGGTCATGTCTTGAAATGTTCACTATTAATGAAGCACGTACATGACTTGATTTGTTATGCTACCGAGGTCTGAATCTACCCTTGATTGAATAATGCAAGTCAGGTAAGCTTGGCTCTTTGAAAACCAAAAATAAAATAAAAAAATAATTTGTTTAAGCGGGACCTCTAATAATATCCATGACCGAATCATGATAAAGAGATTTTTTCTTCTTTTTTTAGCAGCTGCAATCTTTTTGATTTATTGCTACAAGAAAAACCTAGCTCCTTGATCTTGCCGTCTAATAAATAAGAAGAGAGAGGGGGTACTGCTTCTTCTTCTTACCGCAAAGCGGAAACCCTTGTTCATTCAATTTATTTGGTTCCACCTCGAAGTTGTGCTTGCTCCACTCCAACAGCAACTTGTTCTTCGATTTCTTTTGGGCCATCGCACGATGATTGTTTTAGGGTGTGTTTGACAAACAGATTTTTGAAGAACTTTTTGGTGAAAAAGAGTTTTTTAAACCAAAATTAGCTCTTTAACCAAGTATTAACTTTTTGTCTCATAATTTTATCAGAAACAGCTAATTTTACCAAGCAGTTTTTATACAAACAACTAATTTAAATAGTTAATACAAACTGCTAACAGCTAATACAAACAACTAATAGGGCGTCTTTTCTCCTTTTACATTTGTTTCAGTTCGAAACAGATTTAGCTGCTTTACATTTCTGTGGCGTCGTTCCCAATATGAGTAACACCTTACTGTAATTTTGCTTTACTTTCGACAATCCAGCTGGCTTGCGGCTGCCCCGACATTTCTTAATATTATATTGTCATGACCAAGTGTGCCAGATTCTCCCTTCGCTTTTTTTTCTTTTTTTTTCCTGTTTGGTTTGATTTCACTTTTTTTGGATTGCAGGCTCCGCCTTTAAATTGAGAAATATTTCAGTCCTTGGATAAAAAATCTCACTGTTGTGATTTCCTATAAGCATACGGATTATCGTTGTAATACTTCAGGGTGTTGTCATAAGGGATGTGGTATGAAATTAGGTTACTATAAATTAGACAATCCAATCTATTTTTACACTTCTCAAGGCCAACAATCAAAGTAAGAGATGTGCTCAAACAAACTGAGAAAGCAAGAAATCCATTGCTACCACTATAAACTAATTTTAAATAAAATAAGATAAAAATCAAAACAAATAAAGAAACTTTGCAAAGAAAACTCATGGCCATGGTAGTTCTCACATGAAAAAATCAACTAAACCTACGGCCTGACAATTGAAATTTTCACACCTAAGTAACAAGAAACAATCAACTAAAAACAGGGGAGGGAAACAACGCATGAAATTTGAACCAGAGCTAGCTATCAAATGCAAACTCGAACTAAATAGCTCACAATTTCAACGTGAAAATTGAGATTCTCATTCAAATTAAATGAAACCCAAGTTAATTGCACTAATTTTCAGTGGCTAAAAGCAAATATGGAACTATTAAAACTAGCGAAAAGAAGCAAAAAATTGAAAATAAATCCTAAAAGTACTACCTCCTGCTCAATTCTACTCGCCTCTACTGCCCCATCATAATGCAGAGCCGTCACTTGAACACTTGATTGTTGCAATTAAACTTGAATTAATCCCAAACCCATAACCACCGAATTGATGGAATAAAGTAAGATTATGATAATGGAGTCCCCTTCAGCCAAGTCATGGAAGAGGATCCTAAGAGTCCTACAAGGTCCAATGCAAGTTCCAAAGTCCAAGCTATGGTTTAAATTTTTGAGAAGAACCAAACAGAAGTAACTAGGTTGAACAACTAGAATTTACCCGGTTTTGTTCATCTGATTTTTTAAGCTTCATTATGGCTTAAGTTTGATATTTTTGCATTTTTGGAATCCTTATGATGTTAGCTTTCAGGTCCAAGCATTTAAAATCAATTATGCACAGTTGAAGTCAAGGGATCAAGGCATTTTGTTCAACCAACCAGCTTTGGTTCAAAACTGCATGGTAAAATATTTTAGTGGAAATCTTCTACTTAAATGTGATCTAACCTTGATTTCTTTGCATGACGGTTTGTACATACCCTAAGGATTCCCCCCATAGCCTAAAATAAAAATCATCCTCACTTTTGCTTGGCTGAAAGAAGGGCAGAAAACTAGGCTAATTTTGAGCTTCTAGGACCTGGTTAAGCACCTAGGTCTTTTTCCTTCTCAAGTGGGTTTGCTGAACTTCTACCTTGCTTGCTTGCTTGCTCCAATCACGAGTCTTAGCAGCAGAAACATCATCATTTGCTGCATAAAAGCCTTAGGACGCATCCATCCAATGAGAACGAAAAGGAAGCAATCACACCTTGCATTCTCATTGGATAGCCGAAAAGAGAACTCACTTTACGATTGCTTTTCTCCACATTTTTGCTAGAAAGTTGGTGTATTAAGCTTAATTAAGTTGTATTAAAGTTAAGCACATCATTTGTTTTGCTTTCCTTAATATTCTGGTTGTAATTAGTTTAGTTAAAGGAAGCATGTAATCTTTTTTTAGTCTAAGCGCATGGATTAGCCAGCTAAGTCATTCCCTTCCCAGGGAAGAAACCTCAATCAGCTTGCTTTGCTGTGTGGTTGCTTGCTTGGTGATGTATTAATGTTAGCCATGGCACATTTTGTAACTTAGACTTTGATATTGAATGAAAAACCAGAATTGAGAGCAAACAGTTTTCGTTCCCTAAACACTTCACTTGCTTATCCTTAATTTAGTCGATTAGGGTGGTGATCACGTAAGTCCTAAACCTTAATTAGGTGGTGTTTCTGCATCTTAATCATAGTTTAGAGACCCTAAGCTCAAGTTTAGTGGTGATTCTGTATCTAAACAAGAGTTTGGTTTTCCTTCTTTCATACATTCATACACGAACTTCACTTAAACTTAGCTTGAATTCAGATTTCTTTGCTTATAGCTTGGAATTCAGCCTTGAGTATTGGTCTATTCCTTCCAAGATACATCATATTTGGTATCAGGGCTTTGGTTTCTCCTTAGCCTAGTACATCCCTCCCCCTTCCAAAATTCATTCCCACTCAAATACCAAACACATTCCTAGTTTGAATCCAAACACTATCTCAGAGCAACATGAGTTCTAGCATGAGTTTGGAAGAGAACTTTGAAGCATTAATGAGGAAGAATGAAATGCAGATGAAGAAGATTCATGAGGATACTCAATGTAATCAAGAAACTCAAGCTTAGAATGATTATCTACGAAGGCAGCTTGGTTCTTTTTTGAAGCAAAAGCAAATGGTCAATGAAGAAACTCTATAATCTGAACCAAGGAGGCAAGAACAAATCTATAGTCATGACATTGATTCATATAGTGAAGATGAACCATTGAGAATGGCCAGACCAAAACCACGGATGCAAGCTAATATAAATGATTTTAAGGTTGAAATCCCGGAGTTTGAAGGTAAGCTTGATCCAGAAGAGTTTTTAGATTGGTTGCATACTGTTGAATGTGTCTTTGAGTATAAAGACATTCAAGAGGATAAGAAGGTCAAGTTAGTGGCCTTAAGACTTAGAAAATATGCATCATTATGGCGGATAAACCTATGTGCTAAACGGGTTAGGGAAAGAAAGTCTAAAATTAGAACTTAGGAGAAGATGAAATCCAAGCTTAAGGCTCATTTTCTTCCCCCAACCTATGTCCAAGATTGCTATTCTCAACTCCATAATCTTACTTAAGGCAGCCTGAGTGTTGAAGAGTACACACGTGAGTTTGAGAAACTTGCAATCAAGAGCAAACCATTGTTAGATACTTGGGAGGTCTTGATCCTAGGTGTGCTAATGTGGTTGATTTACAAGTTTATACCAGTTTTGATGAAGTATGTGTGCTGGCTCATAAGGTTGAGCAGCAAAAGAAAGCAAAGTAGCCCCTTAAACCCCAAAATCCAAAGCCTTATACCCGTTACTAACCCTTTAACAAGGAGAGTTCTAATCCCATTTCCAAGCCACAAAATCCATCCCCTTCCTTTCTATGAAGAACCCTAACTGCATAAAAGATCCAAGCTCCTCAAAATAGACCTAATCCTATCCCATGAGCAATAGAAGATGCTTTAAATGTCAAGGACTTGGGCATATAGCTTCAGACTGTCCAAACCTTAAGGTCATTACCTTATTTAAATGGTCAGCCGTGGAGGAGGTTTTTGAAGAAGAAGAGAAGGAGGATGATTATGAGGGTGAACTTGAGGAAACTCAAGAAGAAGTAGTGGAAGAGGCTGATGAAGGTGAATTGCTAGTTTTGAGAAGAGTTCTAAGCAACCAGAAGGGAGTAAAAGATGAATAAAGGGAGAACATATTTCATTCTCGTTGTACAGTTCAAGGGAAGGTATGTTCTTTGATTATTGATGGAAAAAGCTGTGCAAATGTGGTTTCTCTAAGCATGATTGAGAAACTAGGATTGTAAATTATGACTCATCCATATCCCTACAACATTCAATGGCTGAATCAAAGCAGGGGAATCTAAGTGAACTCACGGTGCTTAGTTTGTTTTTTTCATTGGAAAGAATAATCAAGATGAACTTTGGTTTGATGTTATCCATATGGATGCTTGTCATATGCTTCTGGGAAGACCATGGCTATATGACCGTAAGATTATGCATAATGGTTACTTGAATACTTACTTCTTTACTAAGAATGGTAAGAAGATTACGTTAGCCCCTTTACCCCCATCAAAACCCCATGAAATCGAGCCTCAAAACAAGCCCAATCATTCTGATTTGCTACTAGCCATAGGTGAGCCATTGTTAAAGGCTTCTCAACATGAACTTAAAGCCTTTGAAGAGTAGATTTTAAGCATACAAGAAGAACTAGCAACTGCTTTACGAACTCATCCTTAGCCAAAACACTCATACAAAACTTCTGTCACTTGTTTCTTGAGGAGATACCCACGGGTTTACCTCCTAAAAGAGATATCCAATACCACATTGATCTTATTCGTGGTTTCATCCTACCTAATAAGCCTGCTTATATAATGAATCCAAAGGACACCATGGAAATACAAGGGTAGGTTGAAGAGTTGAACTCTAAGGGCTTGATCCCTGAGTCCTTAAGTCCTTGTGCTGTGCCTGCTCTTTTGGTGCCTAAAAAGGATGGTGGAATGCGTATGTGTGTGGATAGTAGAGCCATTAACAAAATCACAATCAAGTATAGGTATACCATACCTAGACTTGAAGGCATACTGGATAAATTACATAGCTCTAAGGTGTTTTCAAAGATAGACCTTCGAAGTGGATACTACCAGATTCGTATTAGAGAAGGTAATAAATAGAAGACAACCTTTAAAACTAAAGGAGGGCTTTATGAATGGTTGGTTATGCCCTTTGGTCTTTTAAATGCACCTAGCACATTGGTAAGATTGATGAATCAAGTTTTGAAGCCGTACATAGGCAAGTTTGTGGTGGTTTACTTTGATGATATCTTAATCTATTCCAAGGATGAGCATGAACATCAAGACCATCTGACTCAAGTTATGCTTGTTTTAGAACGTGAAAGACTCTTTGGTAACCTTAAGAAATGTGCCTTCTTTACTCATGAAGTAACATTCTTAGGTTACATAGTCACTGGCGATGGCATAAGGCAGATGAAAGCAAGATTGAAGCTATTCGGTTATGGCCTACTCCTAAGTCAATTCATGATGTTCGAGCTTTTCATGGATTAGCTTCATTTTACAGGAGGTTTATTCGAAGTTTTACCACCATTATGGCTCCTATGACTGAAGTTATTAAGGGTACATCATTCCATTAGACACCAAAAGCTCAATCTACCTTTGAAGAGATTAAAAGAAGACTTAGTCAAGCACCTGTCCTCTCTTTGCCGTGCTTTAATAAGGTATTTGAAGTTAAATGTGATGCCTCTGGAGTTGGTATAGGTGGTGTTCTTACTTAAGAAAGTAAACCATTAGCCTTCTTTAGTGAGAAATTATATGATTCAAGAAGAAAATACTCCACCTATGATAAAGAGTTCTATGCAATTTTATGGTGTTTAGAGCATTGGAGTCATTATTTAATTACAAGTGAGTTTATCCTCCATTCTGACCATGAAGCTTTAAAGTATATTCAAGGCCAACACAAGTTAAACTCACATCATACTAAGTTGGTTGAGTTTCTTCAGTCATTTCATTTCACAATGAAGCACAAATCTAGAAAGCTTAACCAAGATGCCGATGCTCTATCACGAAGGTATCTACTTTTGTTTCAATTAGATGCTTGTGTACTTGGTTTTGAGCATCTAAAAGCTTTGTATGTTGAAGATGAAGACTTTGGGAAGTTGTTTGCTGAATGTTCAAAGCACCTCAAAGGAGATTTTCTTATTCAAGAAGGGATCCTTTTCAAGGGTACACGGCTGTGTGTACCAAGGTGTAGCACGAGAGATCTATTAATCAGAGAAGTACATGGAGGATCTTTAGCTGGTCACTATGGTGAAAACAAGACACTCATCATGCTAAGGGAGCATTACTACTAGCCAGGTATGGAGAAGGATGTACAACACATTTTGAAGAGGTGTGGGACTTGTTAAGTGGCTAAAAGTCACTCCTTACCTCACGGCCTATACACACGTTTACCTATTCCTACGACTCCTTGGGTTGATGCAAGAATGGATTTCATTCTTGGACTGCCTAAAACCCAAAGGAACAAAGATTCAATCTTTATTGTAGTAGATAGGTTCTCTAAAGTGTCTTATCCTACTCCATGCAATAAGACTAATGCCAAAGCTTGGGATTTGCTTTTACCCCATGTAGAATTTGCATGCAACAGGGCTCCAAGTCTATCACCATTCAAGGTGGTCTGTGGGATTAATCCTATTAGTCCACTTCATCTTACTCCAAGGCCTTTAGATCAAAAGCCAAGTGCGGATGCAGCCGCTAGAGTGGAAGAAATCCAGAAGATATATGAGTTGGTGAGGAGGAAAATAGAGAAGACCAATGCATCCTATCAAGCTCAAGCCAACGAGTACGAGAAGAAGGTAGTATTTCAACCTGGAGACCTTGTATGGATACAAAAGAGAGATTTCTTTCAAAGAGGAAGAACAAGCTTATGTCAAGGACTGATGGTCCATTTGAGGTACTTGAAAATATTAATAACAATTCTTATAAGGTTGATTTGCCTGGGGACGATGGAGTTTCAGCTACATTCAATGTGGCTAACTTGAGTGCATACTAAGCCGATGATTATCTTGAAGATTTGAGGATCAAATCTCTTCAACAAGGGGAGGATGATAGAGTCTCCTTTAGCCAAGACATGGAAGAGGGTCCTAAGAGTCCTACAAGGTCCAATGTAAGTTCCAAAGTCCAAGCTATGGTTTAAATTTTGGAGAAGAACCAAATAGAAGTAACCAGGTTAAATAACCAGAATTTACCCGGTTTGTTCATCTGATTTCTTAAGCTAAATTGTGGCTTAAGTTTGATATTTTTGTATTTTTGGAATCCTTATGATGTTATCTTTCAGGTCCAAGCATTTAAAATCAATTATGCACAGTCAAAATCAAGGGATCAAGGCATTTTGTTCAACCTACCGGTTTTGGTCCAAAACTGCACGGTAAAATATTTTAGTTAAAATCTTCTACTTAAACATGATTTAACTTTGATTTATTTGTAGGGGGGTTTGTACACACCTTAAGGATTCCATCATGGCATCAACTCAAAATCATGCTCACTTTTGATTGGCCGAAAGAAGGGCAGAAAACCGGGCTAATTTTGTGCTTCTAGAATCCGGTTAAGCACCAAGGTGTTTTTCCTTCTCAAGTGGGTTTGCTTAGCTTCTATCTTGCTTGATTGCTCCAATCATGAGTCTCAGCAGCAAAAACATCATCATTTTCTGCATAAAAGCCTTGGGACACATCCATCCAATGAGAGCAAAAGGAAGCAATCACACCTTGGATTCTGATTGGATAGCCGAAAAGAGAACTTACTTTACAGCTGCTTTTCTCCACACTTTTGCTAGAAAGCTAGTGTATTAAGCTTAATTAAGTTGTATTAAAGTTAAGCACATCATTTGTTTTGCTTTTCTTAATATTCTGGTTGTAATTAGTTTAGTTAAAGCAAGCATATAATCTTGTTTAGTCTAAGCGCATGGATTTTCTAGCTAAGCCGTTTCCTTCCTAGGGAGGAAACCTCAATCAACTTGCTTTGCTGCTTGGTTGCTTGCTTGGTCATGTATTAATGTTAGCCATGCACATTTTGTAACTTAGACTTTGATATTGAATGAAAAACTTGAATGGAGAGAACACAACTTTCGTTCTCTAAATACTTTACTTGCTTATCCTTAATTTGGTCGATTAAGGTGGTGATCAAGTAAGCCCTAAACCTTGATTAGGTGCTGTTTTTGTATCTTAATCACAATTTAGGAACCCTAAGCTCAAGTTTAGTGGTGATTCTATATCTAAACAAGAGTTTAGTTTATCCTTCTTTCATACATTCATACACAAACTTCACTTAAACTTAGCTTGAATTCAAATTACGTCGCTTATGGCTTTGAAGTCAGGTTTGAGTATTGGTGTATTCCTTCCAGGATACATCACAGAGTGTAATGACTACTTTCAATAATGGTGATAATGAAGTTGAATAAAGGAAACATAAAGAGAAAAGCAATTAAGTAAAGATAAGGGGGTTACGGCTGCTGTAGAGGAAAGAGATTAAGAAGTAGAGGCCATGGAAGCGGGGAGGGAAGGCATCGGTTTCCTGGGCAAATAGAGGAGGAAGAGAAGAGTAAGAAAGGAGGAGAGAATCTATGTTTTTGGGTCACGTGCTTCCTGCATGGGGGCAGATGTGTAGGGGGGTGTAGGAACTCGGTTAGGCTCCAGTGCTGAAATGCATGACTGGGCTAACTATAAGAAGAAAAGAATAGACCTGCGAACTGAGAAAAAGAAACCTAAGGAGGGAGGCCACTGGGACTGGGTCGAGGCTGTGGCATTTGGGTCATGATCCGCTTTCTTCTTCTATCTTTCTCCACTTGATCCAATCATCTTTTTTATCCAAGGAATTTGTTTATTTTTCAAAATTTTCAAATTCCTACAAAATAAACAAAAACATATTAAGATTCTAATTTAATAGTTTATTTTAAGCAAATATTAGATAATAAAATGGTATAAAATACAATAATTTTAGGTTGAACAATACCCTCACACACCTATATTTTAGTTGTCCTCGAGTAAAATAAAACTAAAGTCCTAACTTACTTTCCTAAGAATCATGATCACATTTAGCATGTGTAATAAGCCTTTAGACCCCTAAGTTAGTCCTAGTGGATGAGTAAGGTCTCATGAGAGTTTGTAGAAGATATACGTACAAAATCTATGAAAAAGAAAGGGAAACACATAAAATCTTTTTGGGGTTTTCACAGTATGCATAGAACATTGGAGAAAATTATGCACACATTCCAATCAACTGCATCACTCAAGTAACCTAAGTGTTACATCCCATATAAATACAATGTACACATCAAGAAATTCTTAATCCCCATTGATTACATACATGCACAATCTTCCCCCCATTTAAGAATTATGAACAAGCTCAACTGGTAGATCCTCACTTTAGGGATATGTGGAACACTCCCGCCGATGTGTTTATGATATCACAAAGTTCATTCAATTCATTCTCCAATCATACAAACTACATAGGCTTGCTAGGATCTTTAGTTCTCTGCCACTAAGATGCAAAATGCAACTTAATAATCAAGAGGACGTACAAGGGTTGTAATAGGGCTATAGGTTAAATGTAAGAGATGGACAATTGATTTGGAAAATGAGGAGCTAAAATCCAAGTGATTAATGAGCAACCAAATCCTTCCATCAACTATAATAACTGCACACTCTCCTAAAACTTATAACAAAATAAGAGCACACCCTTCAAAAGCAACCATTGAAAATGACCATATGCAATCATCATGCATTTATGCCAAACACTCTTATTCACAACATTTTTTTGATATTTTTTTCATTTTTTTTTAAATTTTTAAATTTTGTTTTTCTTAGGAGCTTTTTCATTTTTCTTTATTTTTCTCATTTTTTTCTTTTCCCTCTTTGACAGAAAAATAAATGAATGGCATGTAGAAATATAACTCATTTTCCAAATGGTCCCAACAATACATCTCTGGACCACACCAAAATTACAAAATCAGCCATAAATACATCATCACCAAAAAGCTACCCAATATATATTGAACTGTTGCTTCATTGGTCTTAGCTTAGGTAATAGGAAATATATTTAGGTTAAGGCTAAATAAATAGGTCCACAACAAATGAAAATGGCCAAAGCTTAAAGGGTTAGCAAAGGGTAAAATATTCAAAAATAGGTGGTAATTTGGCTATATAGCTCACAAAACAAAGAATGCTTTTATCATGTTATCATAATGCAAATGCTTAATTTGATTTCAAAGAGAATCAAAGCAAATTCTAGAGATGTAATCATACAAGACACACAAGAAAGAAAAACATTAGACTGAAAATGATGAATTAGTCTTTAAGGCACAAAATCTCATAACAACTTGCTTAAAAAATGTTGGGGGTTGGGATTGTGGCATAAATATCATAATTTGGGCTAAGGTCTATCATGTACAGCTTATCTGCATACAACCTAATAACTAAGGTGTAAGAGAATATAGTCAATCAAAATAGTATATATTCCCCAAAACAAAATCAAACAAAAAATCTTTTTGGAAGTATTTCAATTTTCTTTTTCTTTAAAACATAGTTTTCCCAGCCCCACACCTAAATCACAGAATGTGTTCATTGGGAGTGAAAAAAAAAAATAAAAACAACTAAGAAGAAAAATCAATATACAAAAAGAAAAATTAAACTCAAGACTGAAGAAAAAGGCAAGACTATTGAACCAAATATACAAGCATATACGCAAAATAGAAGTACAAGGAAAAGCACCCAAATATACAAAATGCAAATAAAAGAAAAATAAGAAAAAAACAAAATAAGGGAAAGAATGTTCAATCAAACTAGGTCGAGTGCTAGATACACTTAGACTAACTTGATAGCACATCATTCATCAGAAACCGATTGATGGAGTATCAGACACTATATCTTATATGTTTGACAACTCCAAAAACTACTTCAATTTCTGGCCATTCACCTTAAAAATGGCACCACTCTTATGATCCTATATTTTGACTACACCATAGGAAAAAGAAAAGAGAAATAACATAGTGGCCTATTCAGCTAGACCTCAATTTCCCTAGGAAAAGGTGGAGCATAGAATCATATAAGAGCACTTTCATACATTAGGGCAAAATCTTTTTGAAGAATTTGTCTGTCATGAAGCAATTTTGCCATTTCCTTGTAAGATCGAGCACTCTCATATGCTTAAAATCTAATCTCTTCTAGCTCACTCCGTGACGGTCTCCTTTCCCCTCTAGCTTTAGTCAAGTTATAGCTAAGCATCTTAATAGCTCACCAAGTTTATGCTCAATCTCAACAAGGAGATGACAAGCCATACCATAGACAACCCTATAAGGTGACATGTATAAGGGTATCTTGAAAGCTGTTTTATAAGCCCACAAAGAATCTACAAGCTTGCCAACCCAATCCTTCTGGTTTCTACTCATAGTCTTTTCAAGAATTTACTTAATCTGCCTATTGGGCACTTCTACCTAATCACTAGTCCGGAGATGATAGGGGGTAGTACGTCTATGGACTATAGAGTACCTCCCCAATAAAGCATCAAAAGACCTATTATTAAAGTAGGTACCCTGATAAATAATAATAGCTCAAGGCATGTCAAATCTAGCAAAAATATTCTCCCTAAGGAATTTTATAACCACTTTGGCATCACTGGTCATAGTAGGGATAACCTCTACCCACTTAGGACTATAAGAAATATAGTCCACAGCTAACAAAATATACTCATTCTCCAAAAAAAATAGAAATGGTCTAATAAAGTCTATACTCCACACATCAAAAATCTCCACCCTAATGATGGGATTAAATGGCATCATGCTTCCCTTGCTAATCCTATCCAACTGTTGGCACCTAAGATAATTCTTACAATACTCAAAGCATCCTTAAACAAGGTAGGCCAATAGAAACCACATTATAGAACTTTGACTACTGTCTTTCTCCTGCTGAAATGCCCCTATATGCTTGATCATGGCAAAATGAAAGAAAACTCCTAAATAATGAACTTTAGACGGTGGAAGAATTAGTCTTTGGCATTCTTAGTCCAACCCTCAGGAATCCTAACAGACACTAGGTAGTTTACATTGTCAACATACCAAGGATCATGGTGATGACAAACAACTACTTATCAGGGAAGCATTCAAAAATAAAGGACTCAAGCTCTCTACCACAGATAATCCTAGACAAGTTTTCAACAATTATGTTCTCAGAACCTTTCTTATCTCAATTTCACAATCAAATTCTTGCAAAAGCAAGATCCATCTCACAAGTTTAGACTTAGCATCCTTTTTAGAAAGAAGGTGCTTAAGAGCAGAGTGATCAGTATAGGCAATTACATGAGACCCAATCAGGCAAGGTCTAAATTTCTCAAAACCAAAGAGCACAAACAATAATTCTTTCTCAATGATAGTGTAATTTAGCTAGGCATTATTTAAAGTATGACTAGCATAATAAATGACATGGGGCTTCCTATCAACACGTTGCCCTTAAACAACCTCAATAGTATAATCAGATGCATCACATATTAATTTGAAGAGCTCTCCCAAATGGAATTGCCACATAACACTCCTTAGAGAAGTAAAACTACGCATCCTTAGCTAAAAGATTGGTCAAATGCTTAGCTGTCTTACTAAAGTCCTTAATAAAATGGCGATAGAAACCAGCATATCCAAGAAAAGACCTCATCACTTTCACACAAGTAGAAGGGAAAAGATTAATAATCAAATTAGTCTTAGCCTTATCTACTTCAATTCCATATTTACAAATAACATGGTTCTAAAACTACCCCCCTTTTCACCATAAAGTGACATTTCACCTAATTCAAAGTCAAATTTTTCTCGCTACACCTTTGCAACACTTTACTTAGATTAGACAAATAATCATCAAAAGAAGACCCAAACATAGATAAGTCATCCATGAAAATTTTCATGCATTATTCTACTAAATCTGAGAAAATGGAAATCATCTATCTCTAAAAGATGATAGGGGCTTTATAGAGTCCAAAAGGCATTCTATTAAAGACATATATGCCAAAAGGGCATGTCAAAGTTGTGTTCTCTTGATCCTTAGTAATAGTAGAGATCTGGCTATAGTTAGAACATCAATCTAAAAAATAATAAAAAGAATGCCCAACTAGCTTCTCTAACATCTGGTCAAGAAAGGCAAAGGGAAAATGGTCTTTCCTAGTGGTAGCATTCAATTTTCTATAGCCAATACAAACATGCCATCCAAATTGGACTCGAGTGAGAAATAAGTCATTCTTATTGTTCCTAATCACAGTAACACGAGTATTTTTAGGAACAAATTAAATAGGACTAACCCACTCACTATCAAAAATGGGATAAATAATCCTATGGTCTAACTACTTGAGCATTTCCTTCCTAATTATTTCATGTAAGGTTAGATTCAAACACCTTTGAGAGCTTACCATTATCCTCCAAATGGTTCTGACGCTGTAAAATTGAGGAACTAATATCCTTGATGTTCCCTAAAATCTAACCTATGGCTTCCTTGTTCTCTATAAGTAAGATAAGCAGTTTTTCCATTTGGTCTTGATTTAAGTGAAGAGTAATAATCACAAGTGAAGATTCATCAAGTCCTAAAAATAAGTATTTAAGAGAATTAAGAAGATATTTCAATTCAAGAGAAGTAGGCAATCAAATAGTCAGCAACGAAGAACAAGTCATCAAATTGAAACACATCATACTTGGGCTCATCATAAATTAGAAAAGACTCACACTCTGCTGTAAACATGTCATCAAACTCATTATAAAACACAAAATCCTCCACCCATTAAAAGTAGAAGTCCCTATATCACCAAAACCTGAAGGCTGTCTTTACAAATTAAAGATATCAACTCCAAGGCCATATTACCAAAAGATAGTCCCATCATACCATATCTGCAGTTAATCATAGCATTGGTAGTAGCCAAGAAAGATGCCCTGGAATAACAGGGATCCAACTAGTAGTGTTAACTACTTACTCATTCTCAAGCGCAACAAAGTCCACTGGGTAAATGAATTCACCCACCTTAGTCAGCACGTCCTCTACCATACCAATAGGTAACCTGGTTGATCTATTAGCTAGCTAGATGACTATCTTAGCACATTTCAACTCACGTCACCCCAGCTTCTCATACTTAATGAAGGATAACAAATAGACATTGCCTCCTAAGTTAAGTAATGCTCTATGAATAAGCTAGTCTCTTATGACTACAGAAATAGTAGGACATTCGTGATCTTTGTAGTTTACTGGGATCTGATGGAAAATGATAGAACTAGCACTCGAGGTTGAGAAGGCCTTCTTAGTCACACTAGCAGCTCTTTTGTTATTACATAAATCCTTCAAAAACCTTGCATAAGGGGGCATTTGCTGAATAGCATCAAGCAAAAAAAATATTAATTTTAACTTAAAAGAAGGTATCTCTTATCTTATCAACATGGGCTCAGTCTTTCTCTTTCAGCCTATAGGGGAAGGAGGTAAAGACTTATGAACTCGCTTAGTAGTAGAAGATGATGAAAAATCCTTAGGAGTTTAGGGATCCACTATTTAGCAAAATCTTTCTCCTTAAGCTCTTCTTTACCAGAAGGTGAGTCAGAAGGAAGAGGATAATTAGAAGAATCACTAGGGACACAATTAGTAGTGTCCCATAATTTACTAGATGAACCAGTTTCGACAGGAGAAGAAGAGGAAGAAGATGAATTTTGAAAGAAAGTATGAGGACATCTATAAGTTTCGTTAGAATTTTCTCTTGATTATCAATCTTTCGACCAGATCTAAGAGATATAACTACATTTGCTTTCCTCAAAGTCTCACTAGGGTAGACTCAAGAAAAAGAAGATGAGGCATGACCCTTAGGGTTTACCTCTGGCTGATTAGGAAAAGTATATGGCTCCCTAGTAGATGATGCTAATTGAGAGAATTATTCAGCCATCATTCTCATCATCTTTTCCATATCAGCATTAATTATCGTCGTCACATTACCATTAATTCTCCTTTTAACCTTATCAATATCAATATAACTAAGAGGAGGTTGAATTTTATCTACAAGAAGTAAAGCTACCATGGTGAGAGTTAGAAGGATGGGACATGGGCTGGCATTTGTTTCCAGGGAACACTACAAGTTGACAGTTAGGGACAACAACATTTGGTATTTAGTGAGCCATACTCACTTGCTCTTGTCCAATAGATAATCAGTTAGCAAAATAAGGAGATGAACTCAGTGTATGATATAGGGCCTGCCATGCGAACATGACACCATAGAAGTATAAAAAGTTTGGAGTGTCTGAATAGTAACCCCTTCAACATGTTCGCTAAAACTGCTACGTTAGAATCTAGATGACTTACATCAAAAACAAAATGCATTCTACCCCGAGCAAATCTAGAACATAAACTATGATTCCTAGCGGTTTCCCACTATATAGTCTTCTCAGGTAAATTCTCTAAAAATTCACAAGTACCAATAGTGTTCTTAGAAAGAAAGCCACCCTGACACATGGACTCTAACGTAGTTCTAGTTTATTAGTGAAGTTCTTCATAAACAATTTGACACAAATGTGATTGTTCTAAACTATGATGGGGCACTAGGTTAACAAATTCTTAAACATAGCTAAGCATTTCCAAAATGATTCCTTTTCAAGTTGCACAAACTGATTAATTTAATTTATTAGCTTTATAATCATGGCATTAGAAAAATATTCTCTTAAAAATAACTTAACAAAGTCATCCCAAGTAAAACAGAATCAGAAGCCAAGTCACGCATCCGTCTTTCAGCAGCATCTTTTAAAGCAAAGGGAACTAATTTTATTCTCACCACATCAATAGATATATTAGGAAAATGTATCATGGACCATACTCCTTCAAATTCTCTTAAAATAAATATGCATCCTCTAAACCAGTGAATTTACGAAGCATTTGAGTGTAATAAGGTCTCAATTTAAAAAAGGTCACATTAGGCCCTAGGTTAGGCACGTTAAAGCCCAATGGCAAAGTGGTCCTTAGAGGATAGCAAATGTCTCTTAAGATCCTTTCTTGTGCCATTTCTTTCAATTCGGGTTTAGTCTAGGGTTCAGGTTCAGGTTCAGGTTTAGGTTCAATCCTAACAAATCGTCTTTCTTTTCTTTTTTTATTTTCTATTTTACTATTTTTGGTGTTCTTTGATTGTGTGTAGGTTACCCTTCATTTATGCACAAGTCCCTCAATTTTGGAGAACTCTTGGGTTTGACCCTAAGATCGAGCGGACTTTTTATAAATTGAACAGGCAGTGACAGATCAAGAGGAACAACAAGTGGCCAACCCCAACCCTAGGATGGATGGTGAAGATGAGCAATGGAGGACCCTTTAGGACTGTGTCACATCGGGAGTCCATGGCCTCACCCCAAGCA
The DNA here is from genome assembly GCA_029747015.1 of Carnegiea gigantea. Taxonomy (NCBI): domain Eukaryota; kingdom Viridiplantae; phylum Streptophyta; class Magnoliopsida; order Caryophyllales; family Cactaceae; genus Carnegiea; species Carnegiea gigantea. Next base: position 100,241 of record JAKOGI010000503.1, read on the forward strand.
TTACTAGGCTACCTGTGATTGCCAACAATTTTGAGATCAAGCCAACGCTTATATCTGTGGTGCAACGATCTCAATTCGGCAGCACCCTTATGGAGGATCCCAATTTGCATGTATTGATTTTCCTAGAGGTGTGTGATACCTTGAAGATCAGTGAAGCTTCTAGTTATGCGATTCGCCTACGTTTGTTTCCCCTATCCCTTAGGGACAAAATGAGGGCGAAGAGTTTCACTCTTTGCCATTGAGATCCATCACCACATGAGCTCACTAAGGCTTTTCTTTCCAAGCTCTTCCCTCCCAGCAAGATGGTGAGTTTGAAGAATCAGATTACTTCATTTGCTCAACGGGAGGATGAGTCCCTATATGAAGCATGAGGGCGCTTCAAAGACATTTTACGGTTGTGCCTCCATAATGGCCTTAAAAAATGGATGACAGTGCAAGTGTTCTATAATGGAGTCACACATGCCATGAGGTCCATGATAGATACGGCGACGGGAGGAACTTTGATGAAACAGAACCGAGGACGAAGGATATAACCTCTTTGAGGAGATGACGCTCTACAATTACCAATGGTCAAATGAGAGGATTCCTTCCAAGAAGGCCGGAGTTATATTTGATGTTGATGCTTTAACTTTGCTTATCGCTAAAGTAGATGCCATGACTGAAAGGCTAGATCGTTTAAATGTTAGTACAATGAATGCATGTGCCCCTTCCCCTCCTTTTGATAGTTATGGATCTTTTAACCATGTAACTTTGAGTTGTCAATTTAGGAGTCCTTTTGCCCAATCCTCTAATGACCAAGTTACATACGTCAATAACTTCTAACCCAGGCCAAACCATGACCCATATTCTAACACCTTTAATTTCGTTGGAAGAACTATCCTAACTTGTCCTATATAAGTGATCCTCTCCCTTTTCTCTAAGCTAATGCTGACCCTCTACCTCTAAGTTTTCAAATACCTAACCTATCTCTACAAGCTCCATAAAAGTCTAACTTAGAAGCTATGATGAAGAGTATGCTTTTGGCGCAATAGAAGCAAGATTAGTACACTAAGCAGTTAGCCTCCAAGGTTAATATGCTCACTACTCATAACAAGATGTTGGAATAGGAAATTGCCCAACAAGCTAGCTCTTCATCTATACCCGTAGGTAGGCTTCCTATTAAGCCTGACCCTGCCTAAAGAACATTGTAATTGTATTGTCTTGAGAAGTGGCATACAATTAAAGGGTCCTAAAGGTGCTATAGTTGAGGGAGATGATAAGAACCATGATGAGAGTGAGAGGTATAAGGAGCCTAAGCCCCTTTTCCTAAAGCCTTACATTCTACCCTTGTCTTTTCCATAAAGATTTGCTAAGGCTGAACTTGATGCCCAATTTGGGAAATTTCTTAATGTGCTCAAAAGTTCCATGTGAACATTCCCATAAAGAGTTGCTAAGGTCAAACTTGATGCCCAATTTGGGAAGTTTCTTAATATGCTCAAAAGTTCCATGTGAATATTCCTTTCATTGATATTTTGTCTCCAATTCCTTTGTATGCCAAGTTTTTGAAAGAAATCCTCTCCAAAATGAGGAAGATTGATGAGCATGAGATGACAGATTTAGATAAGGAGAGTAATGCCGTGGTTTTAAATAAGCTTCCCATTAAACCTCAGGACCCTGGTGGGTTCTCTATTCCTTGTTGAATGGAAATGTGAGCATTGATAGGGCTTTATGTGATCTAGGTTCTAGTGTGAGTTTGATGTCCTATTCCATTTTCAAGAGACTTGGCCTAGGAGTGCTAAGACCCACTACTAATGCTCTCTAATTAGCATACCGTTTTGTGAAGTATCCTTTGGGTATTTTGGATGATGTTCCCATCAAGCTGGGTGACTTTTATGTGCTGTTAAACTTCGTGATTCTTGATATGGCTAAAAATGCCTATACCCAAATTATTCTTGGGAGTTATTTCTTGGCCACAGCGGGTTGCAAAATAGTGGTTAAGGGGGGAGGTTGACTTTTGATACGGGAGAGTACCCTGTTGAACTTGGTTTATTGGAGGACCTTGAATCTTCCCCTTCTTCTCTTGCTTGTTGTAGATGTGATGTGGCTATTTTTGATGTGATTGCGGAGTCATTTGATGCATGTCCAAATGATCTTCATGAGTTTGATTATGTGTCTACTAAGGGCCATGGACTTGATTGTGCACAAGTGGATTTGGTTGACAATTTACCACTTAACACAGTCAGTGACAAGCCCTATGCCTCTAATGAGGGTCATTTCAGTGATTATTGTAGGTTTGCACAAGTATTAATGTCTTTGGCCCCTTTGGATGGTTTTGAGAATGACTTTCAATTGGGGGTCAACTTTGGTTGTTGTGATGGAGGCCCGTCTGATGGTGTTCAACACGCGATCATTGTATATATGGACCCCGCTACTTGGTGTTATTTGATGCTTAAGAAGGACTTATATCCCATCTACTTGAGGTGATTCCTTCTTTTGCAAGAATTTGAATTTTAGGTTCATGACAAGGGCAGGATAAGAGATGTGACATCCCTTTCCTCACAAGTTTTCCACCTTTTAAATGGATGATTGGTGCATGGTCTAGCTAGAGACCTAAAAGAAGCACTGCTTGGAAGATGAACCAATGTTCTTTTCTATTCTCTTTGTTTTTTTCCTCAGTCTTTTCATACCTTATATGTTTACATTGAGGATAACGTATCGCATAATCAAGGGGGGGCTTATTTTACGTGAGTTGTATCTTAGTTTAGGCCATGTTTAGGTTTGCATTTTAGATTTAGGTTGCATTTAAAAAAATTATTTGAATAAAAACTTAAGAAAAAAACTTGAGTGATGATACTCAGGGAAAAATTAGGGGTGAGCAGAACCAGGTCCTCGGTTGGAATTTCACGAATTGGAACCGGACTTGGGTCCTAAAATCTGGAACTGGGTCCCAGACTTTAGACCCGGTCGGGACCGGGTCTGGTTGTGGGTACCCGGTTCCTAAATAATTTTTTTTGTTTTCATTTTTCCCCTAATAAAATAGGGAGAGTAAGAGTTTGAAAGAAGTTGAGAACTCATATCTGAAGCCAAAATCCTCAAAACTGAATGATAAGGCTAAATTAAATACGAAATGAGCAACAAAGAAGATTCACATACTTTAAAATAAAATAAGAGAATCAGAAACAATATTGATCAGAAACCCACAAATCATGATTACAAAGCAAACAAAAGACCTAAAAATTATTTTAATTCACTTGAAATAGAGAGAGAAAGAGAGAGAAACCATCAAAATAATATGAAAATAAATCTGTAGTAAGCAATAAAGCTCATGAGGAGAAGAGTTAAAGCTTGAAGAAAGAAATCTATAGCGGTTGAGATACATAAAGAGTGAGTTGGGGATAAATTGAAAGCAAAAAATGCAAACGGTTAAATTGGGATAGTTAGGAATTGAGTCTCGATACAAGAAATATGTCACGTGAAGAATAAGAGTCTACTTTTTATATTTTTTTATCAAAATTCTTTAAATTTTAACTAGGTACTGGGTCTGGGTCCAAACTTTTAGGATCCTGTAAATTTTGGAACCGATCCCGGAACTGGTCTAATCAGGTCTAGGTCATACCTGCCAGGTCCAAACCGGTTCTGGGTCCTGAACTGGGTACCTGGTTTTTTACTCACCCCTGGGCAAAATAGTTTGCATAAGCTTGAGTGATTTTTATGCATAACCCCTTTGGTGTGAACATTTTTAAAGGTTTTGTGGATGCCTCTGGTTTTAGCCCTTGTCTTGATTGAGAACTGTGTCAACCTTTAGAGTCATTGGCACTAATATTAGTACATGAGAGTCATTTTATGAGCTTGATAAGACTTTGGTAGATATTACATGAGACTTTAAGCCTTTGTTTGACTAATTCATCATATTTAGTCTTATATTTCTTCATGTGTGTGGCTCTTTCATGTTGCATCTGTAGAACTTGCCTAGATTCTTATTCAAAATCATATTAGCTTATGCATAGTTGATGATATGATAGAGGCATTCTTTCTTTGAAAACTTTAGTTACATAGCCCAATAGTCTATCCTTATGTTACATATTTATCTCTTTGCGAGCCCCTTTGAGCTGTAATCCTTTTCTTGTTGTACTCCCTTTATATTAACCCTTGGCCAAACACATATTCCTACCTTTATGCCAAGTCTATAGAGCAATGCTTCATCTATGAAGTGGGTAATTTGGGGAACAATTGTGTTTAGGTGGCTTTGGTACGTTGGTTTATTGAGGGGTTGATGTCATTGAGCATTTATTTGTGTTTCTCTCTCCTTTGGGTCGTGTATATATGTATTAGGTTGTGAGTTTATAATTCATGATCCTATGCCTTTCAATAATTAATATTTTCATTTCATTTCCAAAAACAAAGAGAAAAAAATAAGAAGAAAAGTCATATTGAGGAAAAAGAAACCAAAAAAAAAAGAAAAGAAATGAAAAAAAAAAAAACCTAAGTGATTGGCATTGGGCATGTAAATAGCTTGAGTTCCTTTTTTTGTCAACTCATTTCCTACATGATTTTTTGGGATATGTTCATTACATTGTTGGGCTTTTGAATGTTCGTAAACTTCATGGTTTCTTAGTCCCTTGTTGGTTGCTCTCTAGTCATTTGGCGACATAGCTCCACATTGCCCAAATTTATTAGTCCACTCCTTTCCTTAGCACTTCTAGCCCACATTACGACCCATGGAAAGTCCTTTTAATTGTTATGTGCACATTACATTCTCAGTGATGGAGAATTTGAGAGTATTGGTAACCATGTGGTAGGTTGCGTCTTTGGAATGAGTCTTGAGTGAACCTATGCTATAATTTAAACACATGAGTAGGAGTGATTCACATTTTCTAAAACTGAGGTTCTATTGGTCCATTTGGCTCTAATCAATTCCATATGTTTGCATGATGTGCTCTATTATTATTTGGGGGTGATTCAATTTGATATTTGGCTTGTGGTCTTATATTTCTTCAAAAATATTCACTTTCTCCTACCTCTGAAATGTCTTTTGCACTATTTGGGGTTGCCACGGATTGTCATTGTTGCTTGTGATATGCTATGTGTTGCCTAGTCTGAGGAGGTTGTTATGCTATCAATCTTTAATGTATCTCCCCTTGCCAATTTATCTTGAGTTTGGCATTACTTGGGGATGAGCAAAGGTTTAAGCATAGGGAAGTGATCAATGTCATATTTGAATGGGATTTCATAAGTGCGTAGTAGTCATTTTAGGTGATTAATATGCTTAATTGTATGATTTGTGCCCCTATTTCTACCATTGCGCTTGGTCTTGCTTGTTTGATAAGTGTTTGCATATTTTGATCTTGTGAACCTAAGCACGTTAGCAGAATGAAGATTTTGAGGCTTTGTGGATTAAAGAAGATAGCAAAAGGGGCCTAAAGACACCTAACACAGACCAACATCACCAAACCACTGTTCAGGGAGATCCAAGAGAAGCAGCAGGTCAAACAAATGTGAGCCACCAGACCAGAGGGCACTATGGTCTGACCATGGTGGAGGCCACAATTCAAGGTTTTCCCTATGGTCTGGGTATGGTGATCATTGTTATCCCAAGTCAACTTGTTTTGTTCACGACTTTTCACGTTCCAGGCATTTTGGGACGATTGCAACTTTCAATTCCGCGATGAAAGCTCATTTTTATTGCATCCTTGGCATCTGATTCTATCATATATCATCATCTTCCATCCTAATTTCTCTATTAGAAGAGAGTTAAAGAAGAAAGGAGCAAAGATCAAGCAACTGTCTGACGCCTTTGGAGGTAGAGTGAAATATCGTTATTCGGGCGACTTGAATAAGCTTCTCTTTCTCTCTTTTCATTTAACTTCTCTTTAGTTTAGATTAAAAAATTAGAAGGGTTTGCTTTGTTAATTTCAATAATGAGTGAGTAGATTTCTTAATCTAGGTGTTGCAAAGCCGAACCGATGTTGTTGATTTTGCTAGTTTAATCTTTGTGCACTTTGAATCCTCGCTCAACTATCTCAATCCGGCCCTTGAATCTTGATTGTTATTGTGATATTTTTGACTAACTTCTTACATGTATGTTAGATGCAGATCGAAGTGTTGAAAGGTGAAGATCAGCGCTGGAAAACTTGGACTAGACCTAGTTTAATAATTACTTGAGAAAGTGTTATGGATTGAGTGATCTTCAGATAATTAAATTCTTAAACTTGATTCGATTAAGATCTAATCGGAGTTAGTAGTTGGTTTAATTGTGAATTCTCTAGCATTATCAATAATTGAATCAACCGATATGGAGAAAAGTGCTAATTAGACTGGTAGATTGACACAACATTAGATGATGTTTCCCTAGGTGTTTTAGCCATTGAATTTAATCCTAGTAGTTTTAACATTTATTAGATACAAAACCTAAATTCAATCTTGAATTTGCTTAGTGAACTTGTAAAGGAATATTTGGTAATTCAATCTGGTCTTCATGGGAATGACTTTGATTTAGACTATAGCACCCGTGCACTTGTGGTAGCCATTAGTAAAACAGGGAGTAAATTTAGATATAAATTATGATTTATCAGCGCCGAACATTTGTTGTGATTTCCCACAAGTATACGGTTTATCGCTGTGATACTTGAGGGTGTCATCCTGAGGGATGTGTTATGAAATTAGGTCACCAAAAATTAGATATTCTAATCCATTCCATTTTACACTTCTCAAAGTTAATGGTCAAACTAAGAGATGTGCTCAAGCAAAATGAGAAAAGTAAGAAATCCACTACTACCATGATAAACTAAAGTTAAATGAGATAAGATAAAATCAAAACAAATAAAAAAAAAAATTCACAAAGCCAACTTATGCGCATGGCAATAGTAATAAGAAACAATTAACTAAACCTATAACATGACAGCTGAAATTTTCATGCCTAAGTATCGAGAAACAATCAACTAAACATAGAGGAGGGAAACAGAGCATTAAATTCAAACCAGAACCGGCTACCAAATGCAAATTCGAACCAAATAGCTCACAAAATCAACTCTAGAACTAAGATTCTCATTCGAATTGAATGAAACCCTAGTCAATTACACTAATTTTTAGTGGCTAAAAGTAGATCTAGAACTATAAAAACAAGCGAAAAGAAGAAAAAAATTGAAAATAAAACCTAGAACTACTCTCTGCTAGTCCTTTGTACTCTCTATTGTGCCATTATAAGCCAGAATCGTCACTTTAACATTTTATTACTGCAATTAAACTTGAATTTAACCTAAACCCTTAACTGCCAAATTGATGGAATGAAGTGAGATAATGATGACAAAAAGCAACAATGTCTTCCAATAATAGTGACAATGAAGGTGAATGAAGGAATGAGAAAGAGAAAAGAAATTAAGCAAAGATGGGGGTTCATGACAGCAGTAGAGGAAAACGATGAAGAAGCAGATGTGATGGAAAGGGAGGGGGAGGTGTTAGGGTCCTTGGCAAATAGAGGAGCAACATAAGAGTAAGAAAGGGGGAGAGAATCTATGTGTTTGGATCATATGCTTCCCACATGGGGGTAGATAAGTGAAAGGGGAGGGGACGAGGTACTCAATGGGGCTCTAGTGCTGAAATGCACGAATGTGCCAAGGGGAAGAAGAAAATAATAGGCTCACGAACGTTTTGGCAAACAATTTCTTTTTTTAAAATAATTTATTCATTTTTCAAATTTTCTAAATTACAACAAAATAAACAAAAACGTACTAAAATTCTAATTTAATAATTTATTTTAAATAAATATTAGATAAGAAAGGCTATAAAATCAAAAAATTTTAGGTTGAAGAGTGGCTTTTCACTGTAATTTGCAATAAGGATCATCCTTTTAAAAAAAAGAAAAAATCCTTGGATGGTTTACCGTCATAGGGTCTCCCTTGGGTGACTTTCTTAAACGTTCTCACCATTAGATGACTTGCTTACATGGGTCCACTTTGGGTGACTTTCTTAAATGTTCTCACTCTTTAGTACATCAACGGGTTGATCTTGAATTTTCTGAAGACGAACAAGTCAAGCAACTTGGATATCCATGATGGCAACTTGGATATCCTTGATAGATGACTAATTAGATTCTTCGAAATCTTTTCGTCTAATGTGATTTTTCCTTCCTTTGCAAGCTGCTTGATTTGTTCCTGAATTCTTTGCATTTTTCTATAGGATGACTAATAATTCTGTGATACTTGCCATATATGGATCATTAGTCCATCCAATTTCTTCAAGACGCTTTGATGTTGGGAGTTCAACAAGTCCTGTCTTGAGAAGTTTGTCAAGCATTTTTGGTGCATCAGACTCAGAATAAGAATATTCGGCTTTCACACGGTCTCTTGGCATGAAGCTTCTATTTCTTCATGATGGCATTAATTCACCATCATTGACCCGCCTTCCAAAGTAGATAATTGTAAGCTCCATATCATGAGCTCGTGTTGCTAGCTCTTGGCATATCTTAGGCTTGTTCACTTGCAAAACATACAATATATCCCAATCCATCCTTGGAGCACACATCTCAACCACAGAGGTATCAGGCAAGTGATCTTCACACTTGAGAGAGAAGCCATGTCAACAATTAATATAATAAATGACTGGCTCATTATTTTGTTGCCTTGTATTAGTCAATGCTACTGTGCTGACTACACAACGCATGTTGCAGAATCGATTCAAGAACTCGCTTTTCATTTGCCCCTAGTATCAATGGATCCCAAAGTAAGGTTTGTATACCAACCAAATGCAATACTTTAAGAGATCACATTAATTGCATCACCAAGAGGTCACCTTCTGTGGCAGCGTTGTTACAAGTCCCGATAAAGTGTGCGACATGCTATTTAGTATTCCCGTTGCCACGAAGTTATTGAAACTTACATGGTTCATAGCTTGAGATATACAAAGTACATCGATCCTCTTTATATAAGGTTTCTTATATAAGTGAGTTTTGCGGGAATCCCCTCCCAGATGGGCCTTCACCGCATAAGCTATCAACTTTTGAATTTATTCAACTAACATTAAGCTTAAGGTTGAATTGGTCTTTGGTTTGTGTTCATTGTTAGACTCCTTGTTGTGATTGGACTCTTTGTTAGAATCTTCACTGTTTGAGCCTTTTTTGGAGGCTTCAGATGATCGCTTCCTTAGCTTCTTCGTCAAGTTAGCTATATGCTTGTTTTAACGCTTGATTTGAGCATCCTTTTCTGTATTTTCCATTGAGAGTCTATCCAGCATGACCTTCCTATCTACTAGTTGTTCCTCCAAGTTTGCAACCTCTATCACGATGATTGGCATGATGATAGTGTCAAAGGATTCGACTTTAGCTTATGAGAAAAGTAAATTCCTTGGAGACGTCAGTGAAGAATCGCTGCTATCATAGTCACCATCCTCTTCAACGAAAGATTGAAAGGCAAGATTAGTGTAGGTTTGGAATTCATCCGCTCCAGGGGGTAGAGTCTTCACATATTGAAGACTAGGAGGCAAGAAGTTTGACTAACTCTGTCAGCAGGCAAGTTGGAGCCAAAGTTGTGATTTTTGCATGATTGAATTTCTAGAGCCACGACTTGTTGCTCGAGGGTGATCGAGGCAGTAGCATTGGTCATCCTCCTAGTCATTAGTCTAGTGCTTCAATTGTCAGATGCAATACTTGCATTTATGTATTCTTTAGATGCAGATCCGAAAGTCTTCTTCGTTGAAGGTTGAGAAATGGCGTTCTTGGGGGTTATGTCTTCTTTGAAGGAGATTAGATCTTGCTTTCTCAAAGAAAGTGATGAGAGGTAAAGATTATCCCATCGAGCATGTCAAAAATTTCTGAACACGAATTTTGAACCTAAAATAAATTGGATAAGAAATTAACAAACAAATTCAATTTTTGTATTTACATTAAGGAATGGGTACAATCTTTTCATGTTTGTTACAAGATGGACGAATAAATAATTCCTCTTATTCGATCTCTAATTTTACTTGAAAGAACGTCGACTGACCTGAATCTTGATCAAGCTGGCTTATTTAACTTCCTTTTAATGAATTTTGAATGTATTCAATATTGAAAGAGGCTTAAGAGGCTTAAAGAATATTTGATCTTTGAAAGTAGACAGCATGTGCTTGATGTGCTAGTTGTCTTCTTCTAGAAAGAGGATACTTGGGAGTTTGAGTCTTAAGAATAGCATCAGGAGTGAATGAATTTTGGACCCCCTGAGTAAGGGGAATAGTAATCTATTTATAGGGAAAGAATCCCCTCCTCCCAAGGTTTACGCCTTGGTTGTCTTCTTGGGCCATTGGCTCGGCCTTTGACTTATCAATCTATTTAATTGATGACTTAGTAGTCAGTTTGACCATTAACTTGATAGTCGTTTGAGCTATAACTTAGAACTTGATTTGGTCTAATTAATTTAAATAAATTAAATTTTTTAAATGGGCTCACCCAAAATAATCAATTTGAATTTATATATTTTGATGTGGCACATATTATAAAAATTTTAGTGCCTACACATGTAGTTCATACTTCATCTTTGATCATTCACGTTCGCATGCTCATGCTTCCTTGATTCTCCATCCACACGAGTCATTTACTTTGATTCATAGTTATTCTGCACATTCCCCAAAATGTGAGTAAATCAAAGATTAATCTTGAATTCAATCTATTTAAGTCACGTTTGGTGACCAAACAAAAGGTCTATGACATGTTGGATATCCTTTTAGGGATATAATTCAATGTGCAAATAATCAAAGACCACACCCTTAAATTCAAAGTTATTTACATTTTATCCATCTAGATATGATGCGTGAATTTTTGGAATCCACAATTATGAAAAAAAACATTTTGGTCCGCCCAACTATGGGAATAATTTACAAATGGGTGATCTAAGCAATGAAATTACCAAAAAAACTAGTTAGAAATTGAAGAAGAGCCCCTGCATTTACCCCTACCTATACGAAAATAACTTGGGAAAAAAAAAAAGACTGAAGAAGACAAAGATCAACTATTGTAAATCTAAAAATTCATTTTCCTATACCTACACAAAAGGCACACTGTGTCTTTCTTGTTCTCTCCACTGCCAAAAAAAAGTTGTATTTTAAGTGGAATATTTTTAATGGGTTATTCTTTTATTAGGTGGAAGGAAAATGGTTCAGTGTTCAACATGAAATTACATCATATTATGCCCTTTTATTATGAGGTATTCGCTCAAAATAAATTATTAAATTAGAATTTTAATATGTTTTTGTTTATTTTGTAGGATTTTTGAAAATTTTAGAGGATGAATAAATTACTTGAAGAATAACAAAGACTTTTGCATCAAAAAGAAAATAGTGGAGGAAAAGGCCCAGCCTAGTTGGGGGTTTAAGACACTCACGACCTAGATAAAAGTCGAGCCTAGTACTTGCCACGACCTAGCCCCCCTTTCTTTTACCCGAGTCATGTGTGAGTCACATGACTCATATATCCTTCTCCCCTATCCTTGCGGGCCTGTTCCTCCAACCATGGCCCAAACATGAAATTCCCAGTCTAGAGGAGCCCAGTCGCTCTCTTCAGCACTCCCATGCACGAGTCACGCGCGTCCTAGTGCCTCATACTTATAGCTCTATAGCTTATTCTTTGCTGAAGCCCAACTAAAAAAGCACAAGCCCAATCAAGATGTTAATCTATGCCTGTGCCAAGCTAGCTTCACCCCCTCTTTCACTTACTTCACACATGCTTAGCGCATGGTCCGCTACCTTCCCCCCTTAATCTTTTTCTCTCCTCTTCTTTCTCTTCCCAGAACCTTGAAGGCCTCACTCCAAAAGCAGCTTAGTCTTTTTCTCTTTCTTTGCTGTTCACGAATCCCAGCCGAAAATCACCCTTTCTCTCTTCATTATTTGTTCACTTATTCAATCACGCTCATCAATTCATCATTAATCCTCCCAGCCGTTATCCTCTATTTTCTTCCTCCTGATCATCATCATCATCATCAATTCCACAATTAGATGTGTTTGCCAAGTTTTAATTCTAGAATAATTTGAGGTATCAAGAGCAAAGGATTGCAGCTTTCGGTTATAAGAAGAGTGTGAGGTCCATTAAAGCAGCAAATAGAAGTAGAGAGTAGTCTTAGGATTTTGTTTTCGATTTTCCACTTCTCGTTTTTTTCAGCATTGCAGAGATGTCTTCCTTCACTAAAAAAAAAATATGTAATTAACTTCGGTTTAACTTAATTTGAATTAAGATTTCAGTCTTGGACTGAATTTATTATCAATTCGGCATGAATTTCACTTGGCAACAGGTTGTGGTTCAAGATTCATGCTCAATTTTCCTCTTCTATTTTAATTTAGAATACTTTGTTATGGGTTCTATCACAAACAAAAATTTGAGGTCCTGGTGTGCATGTTGCTCCAGGTTCTATGCTTGCTTGGTTCAGTTGATCATCTCTCTTTATTCCTAGTTTATGTGTCTTCCATGTGCTTGTTTTTGATTACTATTAGAATAAGGATAAGAAGAACAATGGTTCCATAACCAACGAAGTGCATGATGGAGTGTGTCAAAGCTTGTGCAATTCTAAAGCTGAGATAATCAGATAGAATTTCAAAGTCACTAAACTGGACTCTGGAATAGTGCAAACTTTGAGAATGGTTCAAGCTGAACTTGGTTAAAAGCAAAGCCACCACTAAGCCAAATGACCCACTAATACGTTGATTAAAGGCCTAGCCACTCTTATCCTATCGAAAGGATCTACTCAGCTCACTGCTAAGGAAACTTGGATAAAGATACAGAGATTTTATAGTCTTGCAAGCTACTTTTCTTTCCTTCACTTTAACTTTCGATTCTATGCTCAATGAATTAGAAACTTTGCAATTCCTAGGGAAAAGGGTCCTAACTCTTAGTCAAATAAAAACATTAATCATTAAACTAGTACACGTGACCTTAAAAAATTAAGGCTAAAACATGCAGATAATTAAAGAAAAGACATTTAAAAAGAGAAGGATTTATTTAATGCCAGCTTAACCCCTTTGATGTTACATCTTCAACCATTAAATGCATGTTCATGCTTGGGCTTCCCTAGTGAAGAGGACTTCGAAGGACTTGGATGTATTGAATTGCAGCTCTGGAATGGATGAATCTTATGAAGCCTTAATAGAAGAAATCAATAGTTGTTCGTGCCCTTTGAACTGCCCCTCACGAGAAGTTTTGAAATCACACCAAAGTCTTTGGTAGACTACTGATTTTTTTCTAGCATTGACTTTGGCGGGCTCTCTGGAACAATATCAAAGTCTTTGGGCTAGGTTTAGCAAACCCTTTGAATTAGACTATGGATTGTTGTCAAAGTTGTTGGAATTGACTTTGAGTCAACAATTGCTAAACTTTCATCCCAAATCAAACATTTCAAGCTAGAAGCATAAATACAACTTAACCTTGCTTTGATCGAGGACATCGTCAACTTGGACCCTTAGAGCTACATGCTCTAGACTCCCCCTCTTAAGGATTTGTCCTTAAATAATGATCATTAAAACAAAAACTTCACAATCATTGCTAGAAATATAAGTATCTTTGGACCTATCTGAAATGCACATGAGAGTATAATGTCATATGTTGATGATGATTAGTTCACAGCACTTTGAATTCCACCTAACTTAAGGATCGTTTTAAAACACAAATGAACAATGAAAGAATCATCATCACTCTTGTGGTAAGGTATAACATAAGCTACCTTTTGACTCAATTAATCATCCCCCTTTTGACTCAATTAATCAGCCCCATAATAGCATCATGATCCCTTTGACTAATAAAGAATTCTCTACTTACATCTTCCTATTGTCTTTGAGATAATAGGGGCGGGTAATAAAGACTTTGAAAGAATTAGCCTTAAGCTTAGTGATAAGAGAGACACTTTGAGAAGACATCATGGATGTCTCCTCCCACTTTATATAAATAAAAATACTCTCTGAGGATTTTAATGCCACAGTAATAAGCTAGACCTCCACCATAAACCTCTTTAACCAAAAGCTTATAGATTGGGCCCTTAAGAATGGAAATTGATTCCTTTCAAATAGAAATCTATCTTTAACAATATTGGGACCCTTAAATTCATTTTCCCCATCTTTCAGATAGGGTGAGAAGTGTTTGTCCTCTTCATAGAGTTCTTTAAGGAATTGAAAACCAAGAAACTTGGCGTCTATAAGTGAAAGGAATGAATAATGTCTTGAAATATCATATGTTACAATATTAGAAGTCTCCTTTTGTACTTCACCACAAATGAGAAGGATTGTATGAATTCTTCCCACTTAGCATGTCTCAAATTGAGCTTGTATTACCCATTATGATATTTCAAACCCTCATGGCCAGAGTGCCGAACAAACTACATTGGCCTTAGGTAATGAGACTAATGTTCAAGAGCGTGAAGATCTTTATCATAGATGCTATAGTTATTTATGCCATTCAAATTCTTGCTAAAGTAGACAGTAGAGCAGTTATTTTGGAGGAGAACCACAACAATGCCTACTCTAGTAGCATCATACTCAACTTTAAAGATTTTATCAAAATCTGGAAGCTCTAAAATAGGGGCTTTAAAAGACTTTGGTTTTGAGCATCTAAAAGGCACTATGGGTAGTGTTGAACAATTCAAAGGTATCTTTCTTCAAGAACTCCGTAATAGGGGAGTAAGGATGCAAAACTCTGAGTGAATTGTCTATAGAATGACGCCAAGCTATGAAAACTCTTTACTTTAGTGACATTGGTAGGAGTTAGATAGGACTTTACAGCATTGACTTTAGAATGGTCCATGAAAATTTCATCTTTGAAAACAACATATCCCAAGAATTTTATATTATAAGTAAAGAATTGATGTCTCCAACTTGGCTTGGAGATTTTGAGCCCTTAGAATAGTGAACACTATTTTAAGGTGTTTGAGAGACTCTTCCGTGGTGTTAGAATAGACCAGAATGTCATTAAAGTCGGCTATAACAAATTTCCTAAGGAACAGCTTGAGGACTTCAGTCATAAGTCTCATGAATGTGCTAGGGGCATTTGAGAAGGCAAAAGGCATGACTAGCCATTCATAAAGGCCATGCTTTGTTTTGATGGTTGTTTTCCATTCATCTCCTTCTTTCATTCGAAATTGGTGACTGCCACTCTATAAATCAACTTTTGAGAAGATTGAAGATCCATAAACCTAATCAAGCATGTCATTAAGCTTTGGTATAGGATATCTGTAATAATGTTGTTAACCACTATCCATGCACATGTGAAAAGTGTCATCCTTCTTTGGAACTAAAAGTGTTGAAACTAAATAAGGATCCATGCTTTCTCTCACAAAGCCTTTGTTTATCAAGTCATTAATTTCTTTTTGATGTACTTTAGTATCTTGGGAATTGTATCGAATGGCAACTATGGTGGGTAATGGGGCATTAGGAACAAGGTGACTCCAATGATCTATCCCACGCATTGAAGGTGTCCCAAAGGATGATCCTTTGGAAAAACATCATGGAACTTGTGGATGAAGGCATTGATTTTTGGATGCACAGTGCAATGAAAGTCACTGTGGTTGCTCTCTAATATGAGTAAGGTAATGATTCCGTTCCCATTCTCTCAACCTGTGTTTCACTCATGAGAAAGTTTCTCTCCTCACGTCATGCCCATGTTTGAATTTGTGGACTTGGGTATGGTGTAAAAGATCAAAGGCTATCTTTTCATTTCTAAGGTTAGAATAGGGATCCTTTAGTCCATCACGGATCACATCTTTAACAACTTCATTCGACTCAAAGTCATCATCCTTTTTTTAAAAGGTTCTTCTTGAGTTTGAGTGTGAACCTCCTCTTCTTCTTCAAGAGCTAAAGTTGGCTCTTTCGCTTGATCTTGAGTTTGGAAGTCCATATGTTCATCTTCTGATAAAACAAGTATGGAACAAACTTCCATTAAATTATAACCTTAACAAGGGATGTTAATTGTATCTTAGACATTCTCATGTAGCCCCTCTTCAAAGTCTGGTTGGAAGTCTTCCATATGACCAGAGTAGATTCATAATCTTCTAAGAGTTCTCTTTCATTCGATACTAGATAAATCTCAAGAACCGCATGGAATTGGATTCTTTCTTGCTCAATTTCGAGTTCATTTTCTTGATCTTTTATTTCCTTTTTATTTTCCATTTTCAAGTCTAGATTAAGCACATCGAGTTCAAACTTTATCTTTTAAAAATCTAGTGCCCCCTTTATTCAAGTATCAGACTTGTACATGCTTGAGGCCTTTTCAATTTCCCTTGAGATTTCAAGCACCATTTTATGAACTTTGATGAAGTCAAAATTTATTTTTAAGTGACATAATAGCTCATCTATGGTTTTAGCAAATGAAATTTTCAATTGAAGGTCTTTCTTGGAGCTTTAGGGTTTTTTTTTTGTGGCTAGGAAATGTATTTGGGAGGGTTCTTTATAGTTTAGTGTTTGAGGCTTTGGGAAACAACCTAGGTTCGCTCCAATGTCAAATGGAGCATGCCAAAGCCCAAGCAACTCCAAAGCTAAGGCACTTGGACAGAATTGAAAGTCACTAAACTGGAATTTTGAACATTACGGACTTTGACAACGATTCAAGCTAGATTGGGAACGAAGCTAGGAATTAAGGGGATAAGGATATGACTTCGGTAAAGGCAAAGCCACCACCAAGCTTGAGGACCCCCCAACAAGTTTACTAAAGGCCTAACCTTCATCAACTTATTTAAAGGATTCACAAGGCTCACCACCAAGAAAACTTACACAAAGAGATAGAGATTTTGAAGTCAACTAGGCTGCTTTTCTTTCATTAACTTCAAGTTTCCATTCTATGCTTAATGAATTGCAAACTTTGTAATTTCTAGTGAAAAGGGGTCTAACTGCCAGTTAAATGAAAAGACTAATCGTTAAACTAGTACATCTAACCTTTAAACATCAAAACATGTAGAAAATTAAAGATGAATTATAAGAAGACTAGGCTTTGTTTAGTGGTCGTTCAAACCCTTTGATGTTTATCTTCTGCTATTGAATGCATGTTCATGTTTGGGCTTCCTAAGTGAGGAGGGCTTAGAAAGGCTTAGACGTCTTGAATGGTAGCTCTAGAGTGGATAAATCTCATGAATCATTAATCGAGGAAATAAATATTTAATTTGTACCCCTTAGACTGCCCTCAGGAGCAATTTCAAAGCCACACCAAAGTATTCAGAAGACTGCTGTCTTTGGCCTGACATTAACTTTAGCAAGCTCTTTGGAGCAAAGTTGAAGTCTTTGTGCTGGCTTTGCCAAGCTATTTGAAATGGACTTTGGATTGCTTTCAAAGTTATTGGAACTAACTTTGAATTGACAATTGCTAAACTTTTATCCTAAATCTAATTTTTCAAGCTATAAGTATAGATACAACTTAGCCTGCTTTGATCGTAGAGATGGACGGTTTGGACCCTTGGAGCCACACGCTCAAGACTCTCCCTCTTGAAAGAATTTGGCCCTAAATTCTGATGGTTAAAAAAACTTCACACCAGTGCCCTAAATACAAATATCTTCAGAGCTAACAAGAGAGTGTGGCATTGTATGTTAAGGATGATTGCTTTAAAGCACTTTCAATTCCCTATAACTTAAAGATTTCTTTAAAACATAAATGAATCATGTGGGAAGAGTCATTACTCTTATGACAAGGCATAAAGTAAACTACCTTGATGCCTTAATTCATCACCCCTATCATAGCATTATGATCCCTTTGAGTAATAAAGAATTTTATACACACATGTTCCTAATGTCTTTGAGGTATTAGGTGAGAATAATAAAGACATTGAATGAATTAATTAACCTTTAGCTTGGTGATATGAGACACACTTTGAGAAGAAATCATCTATGTCTCCTTCCACCTTGGGGAAATAAAAGTGATCTTTGAGGATTTTGATGCTAATGTAACAAGCTAGACCACCACCTTGAACTGCTTTGACCAAAAGCTTATGAATTGGGCTGTTCGGAGTGCACAATTTATTCCTTTTGAAAAGGAATCCATCTTAAACAATATAGGGACCCTTAGATTAATTTCCTCAATTTTTCGATAGAGAGAGAAATGTTCATCCTCTTTATAGAGTTCTTTGAGAAATTGATAGCCAATGAAGTGGGCTTCTATAAGCGAAAGTAGTGAATGACATCTTGAAAGAGTGTTCAGTTCTTAACCAGGCAAAGTTTAGAGCTACATCATACTTGATTTTGGCTCATAAATAACCTTTAATGTAGCTGATTTTCAGTTTTTTGCGTTTTGTAGGAACAAATGAGAAAAAGTTCCAAATTGGAGTAAGGCCTAACCCACTTGAAGCCTAGTTAATCGGTAGTGACAAAATCAGTCAGGGAAAGCTAAAATCTAGGGCTATCAAAGTCTGACCCAACACGATAATCCAACCTGAACCCGATTCGAATTTACTGAGAGAAACACGAACCTGAGCCGAACCGAACCGATTTCGACCCAAAGTCGACAGGATTTGACCGTTTAATGTGAAAACTTGTTATTTTTCAGTTTTGAGCAAATCTAAGCTATTTTCAAAGCCGACACGAAAATTAATCCATTTATTAAATGAGTCGACCTGACCCGACCCGTTTGACAACCCTACTAAAATCAACCAGAGCATGCCATATAGCAAGAATCTGAAGAAAAGCGGAGAAAAAAATCTAGTACGGGAGCATCATGCCCTGCGGCACGACCATGCCCCACCTATTCTGACATTTTTTTTAAAAAAATGATGTAAGGGCTATAAAAGGGCGTTTTTGGATCTTTTGGATTATGTTAAGCATTAGCAGCTTATTTTCTCTCTCTAGCTTAGCTTTTGTAAACACTTTCATCTCCATTGATGGAAACTTCAAAATTTTAAGCCTTTGGTTGAATTTTTGCAATTCCTTCATTTCTTTCTTCCATTAGTGCACAATCTCACTTTCTCTCTCCTCAATCTCTCAAAAAACTCTATTTCTAAGCAACCTAAATCCTCCCCAAATATGGATTTGATGTATTGGGGTTGTAGGGAGATTTGGGTATCGATCCCAAAGGATTTGAGACCTAAATCCACCTCTTAAAACTCAACCATCTCTTCTCTTCATTCCCCTTCTTCTATCTTGATCACCAATACCACAATGTGGGTTGATTTCTTGCAAATTTAAAGAATCATTGCTATAGGAGCAAATTAAGACTTGATCATGGTGTTTGGTGACTAAATGTGGTTAAGAAGTTCATTTAACCATAGACATTTTATCACCAATGGATGCTAAAGTGTGGGTAACCTTCTCTCTCCTTATTTTTTTGTTGTATTTCTTAGGATTAGTAGTAATTTAGGACAATTTTTTTTTTTTTTTGGGTGATCTCCTTGGGGAAGGTTGGTATTGAGTTGGTGGCCATGTTGATCCACAGGCCATGTCGAGCTCCACACTATGTCTTGTGTGCTATGTGTTATCTAAATGTGCTTAGTAGTTGTTAGTTAGGTTGTTCTAGTTTCCTTTGTTATTACTTGCTTTGGATTCTTATTTGCAGCAAAAGTAGAGTAAATTTGCATGTTATAGCAGCTTAGTATAGTAAATCAAATTGAAATCTCATCTCTCAATCGCAACAATCTTAAGCTAATCACACATCATCACTGAGGACTACTTTGTACCCTTTCTTACCCCCTTAAAATCACATCAACAAATTGACACCATTGCCAAGGACGATGATGTTATATTTGCATTTGATTTTGTCTTAATTGTTATATAAAGTTTAGTTTCGCTGATTTAAAAAAATAAAAAAAAGATAAATAAAACCACAAAAAATTAGAGAATGAATAAGTGCTTGGACAAGGTCGGCAGTTGTGAGAGGCTAGTTCGTATTGAAATTTCACTACCCGACACCGAGGTCACCCCAACCATAGCAGTTAATTTGGAAGAAATGCCAGAGGAACAAGTTCAAGAGACTCCTCTTCCACCTCTTTGGCTCCAAGGCGTTTGAACCACATCTTTTAGCCACCAAAGTTCACTAATCCATCATGTTTTCAAATCTTGCAACTTAATGGGGATGTCCAGTTTGCCTTTAGCCCTCAATACACAACCATGCTTCCCAAATCCAGTGGAGATGGTGATGCTTACCTATTTCTATACTCGACGATGCAATACCCCAATGTGCCCCATGACATTATTAGCTTGTGTTTCATTCCTTTTTCCTTGAGAGATTTGGCAATAAAGTGGATGCATAGCCTCATGGCAAATCCATTTCCACATAGGATGGGTTTGTGTGGGTTTTTTTGAGAAAGTATTTCCCAAATGGTAAAACTATAAAACTATGTAATAAAATCAATCACTTTGTCCAATTTAAGAAAGAGTCCTTTTGGAAGTGCTTTGAAATATTTAAACTCTTCCTTACTCAATGTCCAGACCATGATATAGAACGTTGGTGTTTGTGCCAAATAATCTATAAGGGTCTTAACCAAGCCACAAGAACTATGGTATAGTCTATGTGTCAAGAGGGCTTTTTTTAAAAAAAGTGAGGCTGAGGAATGGGATTTCCTAGGAGAGTTAATAGAAAAGACCTTGCAATGGGAAACCACTAGGGATGACAGTAAGTGAGGGATTTATGCGGTCACGGATACCACATATATTGACATTAGATTTGCTGCCCTAGAAAACATATTGAAGGATTTTGTGTTGTCCCAAGCATCGATTAACCTTTCCCTTCCCCAAATGGTTTCATGTTCTCAATGTCAACCATTCCCTAAGTGCATGTCCCCTATTTGCCTAATAATCGACTACAAGCCAGGAGCAAAGTCAAGTGAATGCGGTCTTCCAAAGATTAAAATTTGATCTCTACTCTCCCCCTTACAGTCCAGGGTGGGCTAAGCACTAAAATTTCTCATAGACCAAGCCTAATGCTTTGATGTCCAACGCTCAAGGTAGGAGTTTCCAAGGAAATTATTCATCTTCTTCATACCAAATGCCACCCTTCTAGGGGCATACATTGCTCAAAGGGTTCCTCCTTCTCAACCACATGTGGTTCAATCATATCCCTCTCTTGGTTAGAATGATTTGGATAAAGTGAATAAGAGAGTCAATGATATAGAGAAGATAAAATTGAATAGAGAGGATGCTCCTATGGTTCTAGACTGAATCGGTAAAAAACTAGGCCAGTGACCTAGCATAAGGATCTCAGCTGGATTCTTAGTGCTCGTCTTCAGTTCTAAAATGGGTCTTAACTATTGCAATTCTATCTAGATAGGCGATTCGTTCAGATTAAGCCACCAAGAGTTGAACTAGGTCTCCTTTTCTTAGTCAAATCGATTTGCCATAAGGAAGCACTATAAAAATGGGGGAACTCCCTAGGGTTAGAGAACATCAGAAAATTGGAGAGGAAGCATCAGAAAACTGATAAGGAAAGACAAGAAATTCTGGAGAGAACACTAATAGGCTTAGAGAAGCTAACCAAACCCTTCTCAAATCCATCCTCAAAACCCTTTAAGAAGCAATTCAAGGCTTGTAATTTTCTATTCGAGGTCCCCAAGTCACTCAGGTGGGTAACTTAAGGTAATCAAGTCCTCAAAACCCTTCCCTTTAGTTTCTTTCACTTCGCTTCATTTAATTTCGGGTATAGCAACGATGGAAAGTTTAATTAATTTAGCCCCTGCCTTTATAATTAATTGCATTATTTCTTTTAATTCTTCGAGATTAACATTATACTTTTCATTAATATTATCTGATTGATCCTAATACGTTGCATAAATGTTTGTTATTAGTTTAGGAGATTTAGTTTACATTATTGATTAGTAGAGGTTGTTAATGATGATGGAAGTTGTTACATTTCATCATAACATCGTACCTTCCCCATTGAATCTTGATCCTCGGTTCAAGCCTATAAAGTTAGATAGACCCCACACAAGGGATTATTTGGGGGTCTTTCAAAAACCTTTTTGGCGCGAGATAATGGCCCTTTTTGGCGTCCCTTCAGTTTATGGTTCATATGAACCTATTATCCTATTATTATCCTTTTTGATTATTACTTATTTCAAAAAGTGAATTTTAGTTTGTGAGTTTCTCCTAAAACTCACTAGTGACTCTATTAGTTAACCTCAATATTTTTGTATCTAATTTTTATTTTATTTTTATTTTTGGATTGGAGCATAATAGGTTCGGGATTCATGACATACCACTATCTTGACCATGAACTAGCCTAAGAACCTAGTTGGGTTGTAGGACTAGGGCTCCTGCCCAATTCCCTAGTCAGACAGTTAACACTATTTAGAATTAAATCGACGAACTGGACCTGGTTTATACCCAGGAAGCATGTCGGGCTCTTGGGTCAGGACTCTAGTTCATTGCTCTAACCCAGTCCACTTGTTATGCTGTAGGTTGATCATTTTTCTACAAAAATGAAAAGAAGTTTCGAATTTGAATACCTAGTAAGTGAGTCCAACCATTCATGGGGGAACTACACTAGAGGGTGAACCCTGAGATGTGGTCCCTACAGCTAGCAACTTGTTAGATTGTTGTTTCACACATTTGTGTCCTAATACAAAATGTAGCTTCTTAGTATGTTCCTAAAATGTGAGGGTATACATTTAGTTCTTTTAGTCTTATCATGATGTGAAGGTCAAGCAAGAGCTAACCTAATCCTCTTTCTATTATGAGTGAGCATATAATTATTGTAACACGTGAGGGACGACCAGAATTTAGATTTAAAGGTATTGAAATTACAACTTACATCACCAAAGGTGACCTTCCTTTCCAGGAAACGTCTTCCTATGACTCTACATTTAACTGTACTTTTTATGAACTACTCTTAAGATAAGTGAGGCATCCTAGGAAGCTTTCCCATGTAGCATGTACAAGCAAAGCTCACAGAAATGCTTGTGGTGATTTATGGGGCTAATCATGAGTCCTTAAAATTATACCCAGTAACTGTCTGTGGCATGGGAATGGGTTGTTGATAAACTGTAACACCCCCAGCCCCTAGGCCAGAAGCGTTACGTTTTTCTAACTTCTTACTTAAATTCTGGGATGAAACGGGCATAGTTTCCCCTAAAAACGGACCGTTTCCAGGCTAAATGCCTTACAATAAGTCCCTGTAGATTAACGGAAGCGTAAAACATTTAAAACATAGCTCAACGACCACACGTCGGAGTTCATAACTCAACGAGCCACTCGCTCGGAGTACACCAACCAAATTGATTCATGAATAAAGAAGAAATGGAAGATACAACTCAATGGTTAACAAAACCGGAGTATTAAGATTTACATCCCAAAACATAACTAAATTAAACCAAGAAGACATCTGACTAACTTGATGGTTGGCTCAAGCAGCCATACAGAGCGACCTTTATACCATATGCATTATATGAACTAGAATAATCGTTTACAGACCTTTATAAACTAAAAGTACATTACATGACTTTATTAAACACGTAAGATCCCTTTAAATGAGCACATATGACGCCCTGTAAGCAACGATAGGTTCCTTCTGGACTTATCTGACTCAACTTCTTCCCGTCAGAAAGAAAACCCTGGGAAAAGGGGAAAGAGTAATGGGATGAGCAATCACACGCTCAGTGAGTATCCCCCAACCCCCTTAAAACCAAAACCGTTACAGGCAATACTATATTTACTAGTCACATATCACGTTTTCATACTTTACTATAATAATAGATATTCATAGAACCTTTATGAGAGGATCACTAAACATAAACTTCACTTCGACCACTCAATCATATTTCTAGGTTCCTCAACGACGAAGTTCTTTTCTAGCAAGCAGTTAGGCACGCGAGTAAGCATCGAAGGCTAGGTATAAGAATCTTTTCTTTTCATAACATAACTTCCTAACACTCCATTTAAACTACACATGAACCCTTAATCATATGATGTGTATATAAGGTTATCCCTTTTTTATAATTACACTTTTCTTGGCATTTCATTCATATAATATACATATCACACACATAAACACATATCAAGCATTTAAGTACCTTTAAACATCATATTAAGCCATATGACACCCTCGCATGCTATTCACATATCAACATTCATTCTTTTAGGAAGAGACGCCTTCATTCATGGAATTTTTAACATGCTATAACTTTCTTTCTCATCTCATACACTATAAATCAGACAGATTTGCTATGGATAAGAATGATGCCACATAAGATTATAATCCACGTTCAACCATACTTAAGAATCATTCATAATGCATCCCTTGAAAGCTTTTCTTTAATACATAGGCTAAGAATCCACATTCAAACATGCTTGAGGATCGTTTCATAATTCATTCATTGAAAGCATTCTTTCTTTCGATGAAAACGTTTTCTTAGTCTTCAAAGGAAGTTTCATTTCATTTGGTCGTATAACGACCCTTATAAGCTTTTCATACATCATTCCATATAGCCTTTTGGGCCCATAAAAAGAACTTTCTTTCCTTTTTAATCGTTTAAAATGGCAAAGGGCCAATTGTTTTTCTTAACTTAGTACGAAAGTACTTCTGGCATAAGATCATTACAGGGTGCTGATTGGGTGAGAACTATTCTCGATCCCATAGTGAGACCTAACGCTCACGCTTAAGCTCTTACTCCCGGGATGGCTACATATAACATATCGGACCATTACATTAGCCCTCGTCAGGGCCTCTAGGGTTTTTCCGGACTTATCCCCTAGGTTAACATTACATCATATCATATTGTCCGCAGCACATTATCTTAGCCACTTAAAGCGTGTCGGCCATAACGGCTAATAATTTTGTTGTGTCATTTGGTAAAATCATTTATCACATAACTCACACTTTTCTAAACCGTTTTAGGGATTCCCCCGTTCAAGTGTGTTCACTCCCAAATACTGTTTGTATAGCGAAAATAGGCCATTGCTTGCTATTAATCATGGCTATTATTAGTTTGAAAACACGAGAAACGTTCCTTGTCAAATCACCACACTTTCACGCATAATGCATCTTAGACATAAAAGGGGGAAAGGGATTCACACGTTTCACATTCAAACACTTCCTAATCATTTCAACAACACAATGAGCTACACATGGCCTCGTAATCCACGCGATTGCGGTCAATTCACAACCCGAACTCCCTCCTCACAAGCACCGTACCACAGGACCTCGAGCGCTCATGATTCTTTCCTCAAACCATCCAACTACCAACTCGATTCATCGGTTCATTAATCACAACATATTATCCTATTAGCTTACAAAAAAAAGGGGTGAAGTTTAGGTTCTTACCTGAGCACCCAGCATCATTCAGCGGTGCGCTACAACAAGCGTTCATATGGCCACATTTATTCATGAATCGACAATACTTTATTCAATAAATCAAACATAATTTGATTCTGAACATATACGATACATTTCGAAGCAACTTTCCTAAGCATGAATGTACAGAGAACAGAGGTTCAAGTGATAACTGAACATATTTCAATAGCTTCGAATTTAATTCGTTTACATGCATTAGTTAGTTTAACTCGAGTCGAACCTAAACATGTTTATTTAACTTCGAGATTAATTCGTTTAACATGTATTGGCTAAGCTACTTGATTCGGAGCCAGACACCCTTCATTTACCTCGAAAATTAATTAATTCGAATGGAAGCTAAAGACATTAAAGGAACTTCGATTTTAATCCTTTTTCATATATTAGCTAAATAACTTGAATAGAAGCTAAGCACATTAATATAACTTCGATATTAATTTTTTTTTTATACATTAACTCATTAACTTGAATCGATGCTAAACACGTTAAACTAATTTCGAATTAATATCTCAAGCATGATTTACATTCATGGATTCGAATCGATGCTAAACATATCAAACTAACTTCGTTTCTAATTCCTTTTCGAACAATAACTCATTAACTCGATTCGAAGCTAAATACGTTAAATTAACTTTGATTTTAATTCCGTTTCAGACAATAACTCATTAACTCAATTCGAAGCTAAATACGTTAAACTAACTTCGATTTTAATTCCGTTTCAGACAATAACTCATTAACTCGATTCGAAGCTAAATACGTTAAATTAACTTCGATTTTAATTCCGTTTTAAACAATAACTCATTAACTTGATTCGAAGCTAAATATGTCCATATAAATTCGAATTCACTGTTCACGCAAGACTACGGTTTATGTACAGAATTCACATCGATTCACAATTTCAGGCATGAAACAACCAATTGATTCGAACCTAAGCATGAATAACTTATTTCTTGTCATTTCTAACGAATTTAACAAACCCTAACTTGACATGCAACATCAATCTGCTGAAATTCGTTTGAAAATTAATATTAGTTTAGGAGGCGAGGACACCCACCTCGATTTCATGCTAGAGGACCCATTCTAAAGGTTTGGCTCGACTTTGAGGGCCGGAAAATCTCAATCCTCGATCCACTTAGTCCCAAACGCACGCCAATTGATGAACCCGAAACCCTAGTCCGCTGCCTTGCTCGAACCGAACCCTAGCTCTAGAATTTGGTGACATTTGTGGCTGATTTAGGTTGAATTCAACCACTCAGTTTATGGGGGAGGTCGATTATGGTGAGGTTGGTCGAAATCCAGCCCACGGGCGGTGCTTCAAGGCCACCCGAAGTGCTAGCATGCGCGGCTCTGTTCACGGCAAGAAGAGGAGAGTAGAGGGGGTGGTGAAGGTCCGCGAGGCATTGGCTGCACACAGGGACCACCGTGGGGCTTGCCGGCGACGCGTGGATGTGAGGTTGTGCGAAGTGGCGGCGTTTGGTGGTGGAATGGGGCGGTGGGGTCACGTGGTGTGGAGCTCCCCTTCACCGGTGACGCGTGCCCACCGGCGACGTCGCCAGGTGTCTGGTCAGCGAGGAGGAGCGAGAGAGAGAGAGAGGCAATTAGAGAGAGGGAGAGGGAGAGCAGAGAGCGAGAAGGAGAGGGGAGGGGTCGGGGTCTCGGGCTTCTGAGGCCCGGCGTGCCCCCCCTTCCCTTTTTGTTTTAATTTTCTTTTTTTTTGGCTCAATTAACATCATTCTACTAAACTCCGATCCCGTACTCGCTAATGGTTAGGCTAAACCCGAACTGAAACGACCCACAATGAATATTTCGGTTTAAACTTTGGGAATCGGCCAAGTAAAACGAAAAATGATTTTAAAAACTTGGTTTAGCGTTGATTCAAAGGTTTTATAAATAAGTAACGTCGATAATAACGTTAATCAAATAATCGTTCTTTTTAATGAATTTAATCGTTAAAAACTCACACAGTTACTAAAAATACGATTTCATAACGTAAAAACAAGACAGGCAACTTAACGTAAAAATAACGAAGGTGGGTCTTACATTCTTCCCCCCTTAAAAGAATTTCGTCCTCGAAATTCCAAATCCAAGTTCGGTTTTTTTTAAAATGAACGCGCGCAGGTAAGATCTACACGGTGGGTTTCCAAAAGGTTCCATTTTGCAATCATTACTTCTTTTTAAATCAAAAGAAAATGTCTTATGGTATCCAGTCTCCTCCTCGCCAATCCTCTTCAAGCGTCTGCTCGCTCTATTTAGGCGCCGAGGGCAAATCGCATTGAAGAGGGACAACTGAGTTGGTGTGGAAAACCATATCGAGTTTGTTTTGAAAAAGAACAGTGATTTCCGATCATCTAGACTCAGTTAGCATAGCGAGCAGTAAATCTATGCATATGCATATCTATAAGTGGGCATCGAAAGGCATGACAATCGAGGCAATGACATCTTACGGTCACACACTAGCAGTCTCATTCTAAAACATGAATTCAAGTCACTTTTGGGATCACAACGGTTAACATGGAGACTACTATAACACATTTAGATGAACAAAATGTCACCTAGTACCGCATAGTATCATTTAAGCATAATAGCATCACATAGAATCGTTTAAGTATAATAGTATGACATAGTATTGCATAGTGTCAGCAATTCAACATTCTTAAGTTTCGGGAATGGAGGTAACATGAAACCGGTTGATATACATGTTGCAAGCAACAAGTCAGAGGTTATGCCATATCATCAATCACAAAACTTAGATGGTTGGAACAATCGAGTCACATAGCATCCGACTCTAGTCGTGCTCATTCACTAGCATACAAAATCAAAGCATTTCAAAACTGAGTTACTTAACTAGGGAGTTTTTATTTTATAGCTAGGTAATGGATACATCACACAGCATCACTTAGCGTCACATACAAAACAAACATTCCTATATCATGAGAATATGCAAGTAAGATGACATGCTTATGCCCGTAACTCTGCCCGTTTACAACCTTATTAAAGGATCACAGGTGTATATCATGACATAGCTCTTTTAAGTTGGATGATATATTTCAATTATCCCTACTTGCAACCATACTCCACACTTTAATGATCAAGTGATGCAGTGAGGATTTCGATACGACCACAAGTATACTAAGCACATCATTAAGTCTCATAAGGTACCTAGACAATCCCATATTCACACGTTCACACGAGTATAGGTCTCTAAGTTCGTAAAGTACTAGCACTCATAATTGTAACATGGTAACATGCAAATGGGAGGACTCTATAACATCAATGGTAGTATTCATAACAACTAACAAAAATGCAATACTAAGGTTCGCTATGAAGTTCACCAATTTACATGTGGCAATCTCAATCATGTCATCCCATGTCATACTGATCAACCAAGCCAACAAACAATTCACGTACAATCATTCGTAAACCTTGGAGTCACGCATCCAGGTATGATCATGGGTATGCTAGCGTGCGATGTGATTAGGTATAGAACACGCAAGGCAAGCAAGTGTGAATGTAACTTCTATGGTCACAAGATTTCTAGCTGAGTAGATGAATAAATAGCGATTTTAACAAAACATAAGAATAGGGGCACTTTAGTTCATATAACAATTAGACAATTCCCTTACCCCATCCTGTCGATCAACTCAAGTAGTCCATCTAACTCAATCGTATGCATAATCACACTGAAGTATGTACTAACAGTAGGAAATCCAATTACTTGGCTCTTCAATAATATAACTTATCAAGGATTGCTCTAAAACAAGTCTAAGTAATCATATAAGCCCTTTCGAGCTTAGTATTACACATAATGTCACAACTGCTGTATCAACCACATTCACCTTAGAAAAAGGCATACAATTTCAAAGTGCGCGTCAGGCTCTCTCTACCTTGTTCTTTCTGGGTGCATTGGGGTTTGATATAGCAAGAACACTATCAATTTCACATAGGACATCAAGAACATTGTACAGGTGACAACAAGCATTGCGCTAGATGATGAGGATAATTTTCATGCAATAGTCAAGAGAAATGCGCTGCTATTGCTTAATTTCTATCCAAGCATATCAAAATCTCATTTAATTTCTTTAAACAACTCAAAATTCACATATGGGGGGTATCACCTAGTGAGATTCTCAGTCATAGAAAGCTAACTCTAATCACTTGCAAACAAAACGTTAACACATCCGGCAATGCATACACCTTGGCATGTGGACACTCAAAATCATTCGATTACACACAGAAAGTTACGCTCATATGGCTAAATCCAAGCATTATTGCAAAGCAAATGCGAGTCTTCGGTTGCAACAATACGTCTCAACCAAACAATTAAAAGATCTTGAAGGTCAAAGCAAAACCCTAGCTCACTAATCAGGAAGACTTTAACTTTCAAGGTCTTTAGGCTTTCAAAAGGAAATACTTTAATTGCTTCTAGCTCTTTCTCTACCAACCTTTGAATACGTCTGCTCACTCCATTATGGGGCCCGAGGAGCAAATCGTATTTTAGGGGCAAAGATGAGCGTAGAGTTAAGGCTTTCCAATCGTTCGATTCAAATCATATGTTCTTTAAACATTGGATTAAAATCACCAAAGCATATAAACGAAACAACTTTTGATTGAGCTAACACTTATCTCATGTACGACAATACGAATCACTCGGCCTATACCTTAACAAATGGTTCCCTCATCCAACCATTCAGCTTACTGAAGCCGCATCTAACTAGTGAAACGCGCGAACATTCACATAAAACTCACATTTGCACACAAGGCAAGCATATGTCACATAACCATACAGTGTTCCTAGGCGACTATATGAAATGCAAGACTCAGGTTGCGGCCGATGGTCGCAGGACCTTTGCTCTGATACCATCAATGTAACACCCCCAGCCCCTAGGCCAGAAGCGTTACGCTTTTCTAACTTCTTACTTAATTCCTGGGACGAAACGGGCAGAGTTCCCCCTAAAAACTGATCGTTTCCAGGCTAAAAGCCTTACAATAAGTCCCTGTAAATCAACGGAAGCGCAAAACATTTAAAACATAGCTCAACGGCCACACGCCGGAGTTCATAACTCAACGAGCCACTCGCTCGTAGTACACCAACCAGATTGATTCATGAATAAAGAAGAAATGGAAGATACAACTCAATGGTTAACAAAACCAGAGTATTAAGATTTACATCCCAAAACATAACTAAGTTAAATCAAGAAGACATCTGACTAACTTGATAGTTGGCTCAGGCGGCCATACAGAGCGACCTTTATACTATATGCATTATATGAACTAGAATAATCGTTTACAGACCTTTATAAACTAAGAGTACATTACATGACTTCATTAAATACGTAAGATCCCTTTAAATGAGCACATACGACGCCTTGTAAGCAACGATAGGTTCCTTCTGGACTTATCTGACTCAACTTCTTCCCGTCAGAAAGAAAACCTGGGGAAAAGGGGAAAGAGTAATGGGATAAGCAACCACACGCTCAGTGAGTGTCTCCTAACCCCCTTAAAACCAAAACCGTTGCAGGCAATACTATCTTTACTAGTCACATATCACGTTTCCATACTTTACTATCATAATAGATATTCATAGAACCTTTATGAGAGGATCACTAAACATAAACTTCACTTCGACCCCTCAATCATATTTCTAGGTTCCTTAATGATAGAGTTGTTTTCTAGTAAGCAGTTAGGCATACGAGTAAGCATCGAAGGCTAAGTATAAGGATATTTTCTTTTCATAATATAACTTCCTAACACTCCATTTAAACTACACATGAACCCTCAATCATATGATGTGTATATAAGGTTATCCATTTTCATAAATACACTTTTCTTAGCATTTCATTCATATAATATACATATCACACACATAAACACATATCAAGCATTTAAGTACCTTTAAACATCATATTAAGCTATATGACATCCTCGCATGCTATTCACATATCAACGTTCATTTTTTTAGGAAGATACGCCTTCATTTACGGAATTTTTAACGTGCTATAACTTTCTTTCTCATCTCACACACTATAAATCAGACAGATTTGCTATGGATAAAAATGATGCCACATAAGATTAGAATCCACGTTCAACCATACTTAAGAATCATTCATAATGCATCCATTGAAAGCTTTCCTTTAATACATAGGCTAAGAATCCACATTCAAACATGCTTGAGGATCATTTCATAACTCATTCATTGAAAGCTTCCTTTCTTTCGTTGAAAACATTGTCTTAGTCTTCAAAGGAAGTTTCATTTCATTTGGTCGTGTAACGACCCTTATAAGCTTTTCATACATCATTCCATATAGCCTTTTGGGCCCATAAAAAGAACTGCCTTTCCTTTTTAATCGTTTAAAAAAATGGCAAAGGGCCAATTGCTTTTCTTAACTTAGTACGAAAGTACTTCTGGCATAAGATCATTACAGGGTGCTGATTGGGTGAGAACTATTCTCGCCCCCATAGTGAGACCTAACGCTCACGCTTAAGCTCTTACTCCCGGGATGGCTACATATAACATATCGAACCATTACATTAGCCCTCGTCAGGGCCTCTAGGGTTTATCCGGACTTATCCCCTAGGTTAACATTACATCATATCATATTATCCGCAGCACATTATCTTAGCCACTTAAAGCGTGTCGGCCATAACGGCTAATAATTTTGTTGTGTCTTTTGGTAAAATCATTTATCACATAACTCACACTTTTCTAAACCGTTTTAGGGATTCCCCCGTTCAAGCAGGTTCACTCCCAAATACTGTTTGTATAGTGAAAATAGCCATTGCTTGCTATTAATCATGGCTATTATTAGTTTGAAAACACGAGAAACGTTCTTTGTCAAATCACCACACTTTCACGCATAATGCATCTTAGACATAAAAGGGGAAAGGGATTCACACGTTTCACATTCAAACACTTCATAATCATTTCAACAATACAATGAGCCACACATGGCCTCGCAATCCACACGATTGCGGTCAATTCACAACCCGAACTCCCTCCTCACAAGCACTGTACCACAAGACCTCGAACGCTCATGATTCTTTCTTCAAACCATCCAACTACCAACTCGATTCATCGATTCATTAATCACAACATATTATCGTATTAGCTTATAAAAATAAAGGGTGAAGTTTAAGTTCTTACCTGAGCATCCAGCACCATTCAGCGGTGCGCTACAACAAGCGTTCATATGGCCACATTTATTCATGAATCGACAATAGTTTATTCAATAAATCAAACATAATTTGATTCTGAACATATACGATACATTTCAAAGCAACTTTCCCAAGCATGAATGTACAGAGAACAGAGGTTCGAGTGAAAACTAAACATATTTCAATAGCTTCGAATTTAATTCGTTTACATGCATTTGTTAGTTTAACTCGAGTCGAACCTAAACATGTTTTTATAACTTCGAGATTAATTCGTTTAACATGTATTGGCTAAGCTACTTGATTCAGAGCCAGACACCCTTCATTTACCTCGAAAATTAGCTCATTTGCATGCTTTGGTTAATTAATTCGAATGGAAGCTAAAGACATTAAAGGAACTTCGATTTTAATCCTTTTTCATATATTAGCTAAATAACTTGAATAGAAGCTAAGCACATTAATATCACTTCGATATTAATTCTTTTTCATACATTAACTCATTAACTTGAATCGATGCTAAACACGTTAAACTAATTTCGAATTAATATCTCAAGCATGATTTACATTCATGGATTCGAATCGATGCTAAACATATCAAACTAACTTCGTTTCTAATTCATTTTCAAACAATAACTCATTAACTCGATTCGAAGCTAAATACGTTAAATTAACTTCGATTTTAATTCCGTTTCAGACAATAACTCATTAACTCGATTCGAAGCTAAATACGTTAAATTAACTTCGATTTTAATTCGTTTCAGACAATAACTCATTAACTCGATTCGAAGCTAAATACGTTAAATTAACTTCGATTTTAATTCCGTTTTAAACAATAACTCATTAACTCGATTCGAAGCTAAATATGTCCATATAAATTCGAATTCACTGTTCACGCAAGACTACGGTTTATGTACAGAATTCACATCGATTCTCAATTTCAGGCATGAAACAACCAATTGATTCGAACCTAAGCATGAATAACTTATTTCTTGTCATTTCTAACGAATTTAACAAGCCCTAACTTGACATGCAACATCAAACTGCTGAAAATTAACTTCGAAAATAGTAATAACTTAGGAGGTGAGAACACCCACCTCGATTTCATGCTAGAGGACCCGTTCTAAGGGTTTGGCTCGACTTTGAGGGCCGAAAAATCTCAATCCTCGATCCACTTAGTCCCAAACGCACGCCAATTGATGAACCCGAAACCCTAGTCCGCTGCCTTGCTCGAACCGAACCCTAGCTCTAGAATTTGGTGACATTTGTGGCTGATTTAGGTTGAATTCAACCACTCAGTTTATGGGGGAGGTCGATTATGGTCAGGTTGGTCGAAATCCAGCCCACGGGCGGTGCTTCGAGGCCACCCGAAGTGCTAGCATGCGCGGCTCTGTTCACGGCAAGAAGAGGAGAGTAGAGGGGGTGGTGAAGGTCTGCGAGGCATTGGCTGCACACAGGGACCACCGTGGGGCTTGCCGGCGACGCGTGGGTGTGAGGCTGTGCGAAGTGGCGGCGTTTGGTAGTGGAATGGGGCGGTGGGGACGCGTGGTGTGGAGCTTCCCTTCACCGGTGACGCGTGCCCACCGGCGACGTCGCCAGGTGTCTGGTCGGCGAGGGGGAGCGAGAGAGAGAGAGAGGCAATTAGAGAGAGAGAGAGGGAGAGCAGAGAGCGAGAAGGAGAGGGGAGGGGTCGGGGTCTCGGGCTTCTGAGGCCCGGCGTGCCCCCCCTTCCCTTTTTGTTTTATTTTTCTTTTTTTTGGGCTCAATTAACATCATTCTACTAAACTCCGGTCCCGTACTCGCTAATGGTTAGGCTAAACCCGAACTGAAACGACCCACAATGAACATTTCGGTTTAAACTTTGGGAATCGGCCAAGTAAAACGAAAAATGATTTTAAAAACTTAGTTTAGCGTTGATTCAAAGGTTTTATAAATAAGTAACATCGATAATAACGTTAATCAAATAATCGTTCTTTTTAATGAATTTAATCGTTAAAAACTCACACAGTTACTAAAAATACGATTTCATAACGTAAAAGCAAGACAGGCAACTTAACGTAAAAATAACGAAGGTGGGTCTTACATAAACCCTAATTTTACAATTCTTCACTCTTATTTTTAGCTTCCCTCCCATTTTCTTTTGATTAGTAAGGATTTGATTAACTTTGACCTTCTTTATAATTATTGGCTCATTACGTTCCTTTCTCTTATTTTTAGGTGTTTTAACTTTTTAATCGAGGAAATAAAACATTCTTTGAGAGAAGGGACAATGCGAACAGGAGGTCTGGTTGCGTTATAGCAAGAAGAGCAAAGAACAAGTAGAAATTTAGGGAGCAAAGAGGCCCATGGGCGCCAGTGGTCATCCCCATCCCCATGTCTAGCCCTTGCAGATTAAGAGAGTTATCATGCAAAAGAACAGAAGGTGGTCTTGGCTGCTTATGGTTGACCAAGAAAATTTACTCACATTCAAAATGAACACCCATTTTCGTTGTAACCCACCACCCCTTTGTGGTTAAACCATTATTTAAGAGATTTTTCCTATACTTGGAAGGGATCTCAAATTTTACGTAATTTCCCTAAAAATTTCTAGAGTCGATTAAGTAGGGAAGAATATAATTGTTTTGAAGATTGTTCTTTGGAGTTTGATTTAAAAATTGCAATCATTTAGATTTGCAATTCTTGAGTTTGTTCCTTCAAAATCCCTTTTTCTATTTTGTTTATTGTCTGAGTTATACACTAGTTGCTAGTGTGATGCTGTATCATTACTATATTGTGACTGTCATCATGTTTTGTGGCTAAATCTCCCAACTTAGGTTGGGATTGACGCTGATTATGCTTAGCTAATCATTAATTAGTCTTAATCTTGCTTGTTTCATGCCTACATTTATTAAATTCTGCTAAGCATACCACATGTTTGATGAATTTCTTAAAAGAGCATTTGTATGTTTTTATTCAGTTTAGGCGAGTGTTGTAAGATGAGGTCATTATGTAGCATGTCTAAGTTGATGGTTAGGATCTTTATATGACAATAATTGAAGTTCTAACCAAAATTTGAGATTTTAAATCTTATAATCCTTCGAGTTTAGCTGTATGAAAATCGGTAACTTAGTTCCAGGATTAGTCTTTAGTCCTTGAAAGAAGGAGAGTAAGAGCTAAATTTTCAATTTATCCATTCACTATGCTTTCTTGAATAAGTTCAATGGGGCTAATAACCGATTTGCTAGCACAAGCGTGATGTTAGTTCCAATCTGGCTGTTTTAACTCTTTGAATTTGAATTCATGTTCTTAGTTGTTGTCATTTTCTTAGTTGATAATTGAATCCCTAAACTTTGTTTGTCTAGATTGAGCAGTTCAATTGGTTTGGTGATTGAAAGTGAGTTCCTCGTGAGAGCAACATGTACTCACTGGTTTTTAGCTACGGCTCTATTGTGCACTTGTGGGTTTTACATGAACAATTTTTTGGTGCCATTACTAGGGAACTTATTACTTTCAATATCAAAACTTATTAGAACATTCTAGACAAGGGTTTATTTTTCTTTTTGAAGTATTTAGTTCTTTTTTATTCTTGCTTTATATTGCTTACTATTGGTATAGCATTTGCTTCATACACATAGGAGCATCAGGGGTAATCAACAGCTTATTCCCCTTAATCTTAAGATCAAAGAAACTACATGAAAGTGAGGCAAAGAAGCGAGGAAAAGGAAGAAAGCAACAAAGATCATGGTGACGAGGAGAACATAGCCAAGGGATTATGCTATCCTAAAAGCCACCCAGGTTGACTCTTCTATTGTGAAGTCGAGCATTCAAGCCAATAACATTCTGCTTTGTCCTGATCTCAATAACTTTATGGCACAAAATCTATTCTATGGTTGCCCCTTGGAGAATTTTAATGCATCTATCCATCGTTTTCTAGAGAAACATGATAAAATCAAGTACAATGGGGTCTTAAATAATGCTATTCGACTTAGGCTTTTTCCATTATCCTTGGCGAAGAAAGCTAAGGGCTAGTTGTTACAAGTATTTCCCTCCTAGGGAAGCTGAAAATTTGAGAGATTATATTGCCTCTTTTATCGAGAAAGATGAGAATGCCTTTATGAAGCTTGGGAGAGATTCAGAAATGTTAAATGACAGTGCCCTCATCATGGTGTTCCTGATTGGCTTCTTATCAAAGCATTTCACTATGGGCTAGACTAGTCAATTAGGGTTTTTGTACATGCTGCTTACCTTATAGAAAAATCCATTAAGGCAGTGAAGGCTTTGTTAAAAGAGTGCATTAAATAATTAACATTGATCCAGTAAGTAGGCAACATCGAAGAAGAGCGACAGGAATTTTGACATGGATGCCAGGACTTATTTGGAAAGCAAGTTGGATTCATTAGTAAAGAGACTTAATAGGCCAAGTACTTATTCTACTCTAGGCAACTCTTTTAGTTCTTCAGTTAGAGTACATGCTGTACATGAGAACTATGTTATGTAGGAGCACACATCTATTGAGTGCTATAATGGTCCTTCTACCATTAATCATGCTAATACTGTAAAGAGTTTCAACCCAACACCATAGAACAATCCATACTCCAACACCTACAAACATGGATGGAAAAATCATCCCAATCACCCGTACAAGAACTCGAACCCTCAACCCCATAGTTTTTTGCAACCATATGGGTTTTGGTACTGAGCTCCCAATAATCGGTAACCTCAACCTCCTCAGCAGAAGCTAGACCTGGATCTTCTTATGGAGAGGTTTATGATAAGTGCATAATACATTCATCATTTTAGGACTTTGCCATATTTTTAGGAGAATTATGTGCTTCTAAGTCATAATCTATACTCCTATTCTCCATTTATGCTTGGGTATGGTTGTTTGATGTATTTTGCAGGATTTTAGGCCTTTTTACCCAGCATTTGACCCTTATTGGATGTATTTTGACCTTCCCCACAGACACCCATGTGACGCTATGCCCATAGAGTAAGAAAAGAGCAGAAAATCAGTTCTAACCAAGAACACGATCAGACTGTGGTGCCTGCCACGGACCGTGGTGAAGTGTGAAACTATTGCCTCTTCATTTTCCTTCGACTGTGTGGACGAAATCACGCAAGTTTTTCTATAAAAACTCATTTCTCAAGCAGCAAAAAGGGGGATAGAAAAGAGAGCTTAGATAGCACAGTTCATTTTCTTTCTCAAATTTTGCTCTTTTTAGTTAAGATTTTTAGTTGGGTTATTATTTTAGTGAGAAATCTTGAGTGTGAGTGTTTGATTTTATAGCGGTTTGAAGCCCTCGGTTGAAAGGCTATCTCAGTCAAGCCCTTCCTCTCAGATTTCGCCAAAATGTTAGTTAGTTATTTAATCTTTAATCATGTGTGAGTACTTTATTTTGTTTAGGGATTTAGTAGTTTATGAAAGTGTAGTTGGATCATGTTTTAATCTATAGAATTGTGTTTACTTCATGATTGGTTTGGTTTCGTTCTATCAAGTGATTATCATGTTGTGAGTGGATTTTTAGCCAAAGTTTACTTGCACACTTGAAACAATTGAGTGAAAAACTGAAAGGTGACATTTGATTGTTAGACTGCTTGATAAGACCTAACATATTGTCGTCTCAAAAGAGAGATTTGCATGCTGGAAGGATATAAAGTGTAATTAAAGATATTTAACTTGGATTAAGACAAATTAGTTTGAAAGAATGACTTTTGCTTAGTTCAAGCAAACTTGGTTGATTTCGAAAGAATAGACTAAATTTTTGAAGAGATTGCAATTCCTCCAGATTAGCCGATTAGAGAAAAGCATATGTTTATCATTTTGATCTAATCAACTTTCATAACTACGTATATTCCTAGGTATTTTTCCTTAATTGATTTAAAATTAGTGAATTAGAAGTTGTTAAACTGAAACCCTTTGAATTAGAGTTTTACTTAGCATATTTTGATAGACAAAGTTCGATAGATTACATTGGTCACTGAGGAGCGATGGTTTTATCTATACTACGACTACCTATGCACTTGCGGCAGTTGTCAACTTTTTGGTGCCGTTGCTTGGGACTCAATCTATTAACTGTTAAGTTAGACTTACAAAATGGCCAAGTATTTTATTGCTTTTTACTTTTATT
The DNA here is from genome assembly GCA_029747015.1 of Carnegiea gigantea. NCBI lineage: Eukaryota > Viridiplantae > Streptophyta > Magnoliopsida > Caryophyllales > Cactaceae > Carnegiea > Carnegiea gigantea. Next base: position 138,665 of record JAKOGI010000503.1, read on the forward strand.
TTCCTTTTAGTTTCTTGTTTGATTGTGTTGGTTATAGCACTTGCGAGAATTTTTTCCGTTTGTGCAAAGTCCACTTTTGTACGAACCCGATCCCGAGATTGAGAGGAATTTCCTCTTAACGAGGAAGAAGTAAGGGACTGAAGAACAAAGATGCGAGGCAAGAAGGAATCCAACAAACACGGCGGGAGGAGGAGGTGACCAAAGAAGGACACTTTGAGATTTTGTTACCCCTGGAGTCCAAGGGATCGCCTCGAGCATCACTCGCCCTACTGTTGATGCCAACAATTTCGAGCTCAAAATGCCACTCATCTCCATGGTGCAACAATCCCAATTTGGAGAAACTCCTTTAGAAGACCTGAATCTATACCTCTCGGTCTTTCTAGAGGTATGCAACACCTTGAAGTTTAAGGGAGTCTCCACTGATACCATCTGATTGCGTTTATTTCCCTTCTCATTGAGTGATAAAGCAAGGGCTTGGTCATACGCTTTGTCATCGGAATGTATTACCACTTGGGATGAGTTAACAAGAGCATTCCTCGCCAAGCTTTTCCCTCCGAGCAAAACGACCATCTTAAGGAATCAAATCACCAACTTTACGCAAAAAAAATGAAGAGAGGCTCTACGAAGCTTGGGAGCAGTTTACAGATTTGCTATGCTTATGTCTCCATCATGGTCTTCAAAGTTGGATGATTATTCAAGCTTTTTGTAGTGGTGTGACCCAACCTATAAGGTCCAATATTGATGCAGTGGTAGGAGGTACCTTGATGAACAAAACTGAGGATGAAGCCTATAACTTAATTGAGGGGATGGAACTCAATAATTTTCAATGGTCCATCGAACAAGACCAACCCATATAGGTAGGAGGTAAGCTTGAAGTTGATGCACTTACTTTGCTTTTTACTAAAGTAGATGCTATGACTCAAAAATTAGACCGATTGAATGTTAATGTTGTGAATTCTAGTGCCCCTTCCCCTTGTGAAATTTGTGGTTCTGTTGACCATGTGACTTTGAATTACCAAGTTAGGAGCCCTTTTTCCTAAGGCCCTAGTGAAGTTAACTATGTTCAAAACTTCAATGACCAGCCAATAACCCTTACTCTAGTACCTACAATCCGGGTTGGAAGAATCATCCGAATTTCTCATATAGGTCTAATCCAAACCCTTCGAATATGCCCCAATGAATGCTAGGCCATCTTTCGGTTTTCAAAGACCTCATTTCCCTTCTCAAGCACTCCAAAAGTATAATTTAGAAGCGATGATGGAAAGTATGCTTATGGGGCAACAAAAATAGGATGAGTACATTAAGCAATTAGCCTATAAGGTTAATGTGATTACAACTCTATAACACGATCTCGGAAGCCCGAACTAGCTTTTCATCTACGCCTCCAGATAGACTTTCTAGCAAGCCCGAACCTAACTCTTGTGAGTAATGTAATTGTGTTACCTTGAAGGACAAAGTAGAGGACTTTATTGACCCTAAGGATATACCAAAGGAAGAGGCTAGGGAAATAATCATAGCTGGAAGTAAGGAGAGGAATGATGGTGGCAAGACTACCACATTGATAGAGAATGACACTATAGACATCCCCACAATTTTTCCACCTAAACTACCTGACCCAGGTAGTTTTTCTATTCGCTGCATTGTGGGAAAGGTAGAAATTGGGAGAGCTTTGTGTAATTTTGGAGCAAGCATCAGTATGATGTCATATTCTTTGTTTCATAAGCTTTACCTAGGACCATTACAAGCCGCAACCTTTTCACTACACTTAGCAGACGGTTCTAAGACATAATCTATAGGCAGATTGGATAATGCGCCAGTCAACACAGGAGATATTTGGGTGTTGGAGGACTTTATCGTAGTTTATATGCCCAAGACCGATGATGCTCAAATTATCCTAGGTCGGCCGATTTTGGCTACAACTGGCTGCCACGTTGATGTAAGAAAGGGTCATATAACTTTTGACGTGGAAGGGCGCTATGCTGCGTTTTGTCATATGGAGAAAGTAGTTTCTCCTAATTCTTCTCTATTGGATGAATTTCCCCCTTCCCATAAGATTGATATGGAGGATGTCTTAAATTGTGAAGATCCTTCTGACTTTGACTAGATTTCTCATGAGGACCCCGACTAAAGATATGTTAAGGAGGAGTTTGCTACTCCTACGCTGCTTAATATGCAGAAGGTTGAGGCCCATGTTTCTAATGAGTCTTCTATGAGTGACTGTTGTAGGTTTGCCCAGGCTATTGTCTCTTTGGCCCCTATCGAAGGATTGGATGCAGATTTTGATTTGGGGGTTGAACAAGTTGATAGGAGCCCATCTGATGGGCTATGAGTACGCTTTGCTTTATGCGCTGATAATGCATTATGGCGTAAATTGATGAAGATAAAGGACCTTCAACCTGAGCTTTTGTGATGGTACCTTTGACCAAAAACGTTTGACTTTATGGTTCATAATAAAGCCACCCGTCCCTACCCATACTGATCCGGAACAAGCAGGGAAGAAGGGTCAACTCTTGACCTTAAAAGAGCGCTTCTTGGGAGGTAATCCAAGCCTTTTTTCTTTTCCTTAGCTTGAATTTTCATTATTTTTGTAGTTTTTCAATAAAAAAGAAAAAAGTTAAAAAAATGAAAAAATGAGACAAACAAAAAAGAGAGAGAAATAAGAGTAGAATAAAGACTTTGTGGAAAAAAAAGAGAAACAACAAAAAAAAAAAAACAAAAAGCAAAGAACAAAAAAGTATATGTTAAATGTTTTGGCACCATGGCTAGGATGCTCAGCACCATGGCCACAGGGTGCTAACCCAGAAAAATTTTTAAAAAAAAGAGTCAGCAGACACCATGGACGGACCATGGTGAACTCCACGAACCATGGTGACCTGCTACGGCCCACGATCTAGGTTTTTGACTGCGATGCCCCCTTATTTTCCCTCACGCTTCATCTTCTTCACGACTCTCTCTCTCTCTCTCTTTACCTCCATTTTCTCTCTCTAAACCTCTGTAACTACAACGTTCATTCTTACCTCATTTCTTCTCAATTTTCACCTATTTTCACCCAAATTCATCCCTTTTCACTTAATCTTTCTCATTCCACATAAATTTTATCTCTTTCTTCTTCTTCTTCTTCTTCTTCTTCAAACCCATCTCACTTCACTCATCCACATACCCATCTTTTTCTCTCTCTTATTCTTCTTCTTTTTACTTAATTTCTTTATTTTTCTTGTTCAAGTTTTCCTATTTAGGTTTTAGTTTTGGTTTTTGTTTCATTTTGAAACAATGGCACCCACCAAGAGACCAGGGAGTATCAAGGAGGTTGGATCCTCAAGTTAAGCACCGACCCCACCTCAAAGGACATCCCGTACCTCTACCAATGTGCGAGCTCAAGGTAACATTTCTCACCCCCTTGGTTTAACGAATCCTGATCATGTTGCTAGATATAATTATTTGAATGAACGTATGGTTATGGCATCTAGATATTATAATGAGGAATTGTTAGCTCGATTAGGAATGTTAGATGATATTCAATGGTTATTTGCACGAGGTGCTATGGGACACTTTTTAGAAATAAAAGAGCATATATATCGGAACCTGACCCTAGGGCTCCTGAGTATACTCTATGTTGAGGTCACTAGAGGGACTCAATGTTAAGGTGGATACATATCATTTTATTTCTAGGGACAATTTTACAAGCTGAACCTAGGTACCTTTAATGGTATATTTAGTTTTCCACCTAGTATGGATTTATTAAACCACCAAGTCCCCCGGGAATTCAATCCGTATGCATTTTGGGGCGCACTTTCAGGGAGTGTTCGGTACAGCACTAGTTCATTGAAGTGCACTCATATTAGGAATCCTTGTGTTAGAGTGTCTCAATATATCTTGGCTTGTTATTTCTTTGCTCGGGATGATAATATGAATGTCCTGAGATTATCTGAGTTGTACTTTGTGTCCTGTATGCTTAATGGTGTCTAGCTTAACTCCGGTTCATTTTTAGCAAAGCAATTGTATAGTATTGCTGTTAGCACTAAAGGCAGTATAGTCATAGGTGCTATTGTGACTACTATCGCTAGATTTTTGGGTATTGAGCCTAACCCTAAGGATAGAATTTCTGGGTCTGAGTGGCTTGATCAAGCTGCTTTTGAAATTATGAACTTTTGTAAAGTTGAGGTTGGGCGTTTATATTGCATTTACCCTAGGGACTGACTTTTGCCACTTCCTAATGTCGATCAAACTACCTTACTTCACCAGGCGAATCTTTATTGGATACCTGGTGATGACAAGGTTGTTCAACCTGCACCCCATCATTGAGCCCCTCATCCTAATCAAGCAGGGCCTAGTTCTTCATCTCAACAGCCCCCTCTTGACTATATCGACCTCCAAGACACCCTCAGATCCATTCAAGAGGAGCAAGTTTTCCTTCAAGCATTTGTTGCTTCGGAAAGCGCCACTCTTCAAGACTTTGTCTAAGAGCGCGACGATGAGCTTTGTGGGATGCTTGCTATCTGGACTCAATATTTCTAGGACTATAGGGTATGTCTAGAGACCTAGCGTGATTGGCATATTTCTTATAGCCAACCACCCCATCCTCGTCCACTACCTCTTTTCTGATTGCTTGTGCTACTCCCCTTCCCTTTTTCTATTATATGCCCACATTGAGGGCAATGCGTGATTCAAGCATGGGGGAGTTAGTAGTTAGATTTAGCATTTGATGCCTGAATTGATTTGGTGTGCTTGTACTTTGTACGTGTTGTTTGTGATAGTTTTTGGAGTTTTTGTTTCAGGTTTTAGCTTTGTTTTGTAGTATTTTAGTAGTGCATTTAGTTTTTTTTTTCATTCCAGGTTGCATTCTAGTTTGCATTGTTATTAGAAGCATGCATGTTTGTAGAAATGAAGAAAAAAACAATATAAAAAACTTGAAAAACTGGAGAAAGTAGAATACTTCCTCTGATGGTGATCTTTTTAGATTTATTAGACTTCTTTGGTTTAATTTGATCCTTCGATTCGCCCAAATTGTGCATAAAATGTTTGAGAATGAGTTTGCAAAAGTTAGATCCATGTTTTGACCACATATTAAGTGTGAGTTCATTACCTTATGAGTCTTTACATGAATTTTGGCATGTGTTTATGAATGAGCTAGTTATGACCTTGGTAGATGTCCTGTGAGGCTTTGAGCTTTTAGAGACTATTTATCAATGTAGTCTCATATTTCTTTCATGTCTGACTCTTCCTTGACATCATTTCTCTAGAACTTGCTTTGATTCTCATTCAAGATCACATTTCGCATATGCATTTACGTAATATGATTGAAGCATTTTTTTTCTTTAATTTGTTAAACCCAACGGTCAAATAGCCACCTTTGTCGTATCTTACATCCCTTGCTAGCCCCTTTGAGCCTATATCTGCTTTTCCTGATCTGGACCTCCTATTACAGCCTATGGCTAAATGATTATCTTACCCTTAAGCTAAGACTAGAGGAGCATTTCATTCTTTTGCATCAGGCTTGATATGGCACTAGTAAGGTGCATTGTTCTCTTTTAGTGGGCTTTGGTTGTTTGGTGATGGGATGTGAGATCTTGATAAATTCCTTGTCTTATTACACAAAGTTTAGAGAAGAGTTGGAATTTAAAGTTCATTATGAATTTCCCTTACCTAACGCATTTGAAAAAAAATGAAAAAAAACAAAACAAAAAAAAACGAATGAATAAAAAAGAAAGAAAGAAAGTATTAGCCTTGTTTAAATTGTAAATTCTTGTGATTTTCAACTATTTCTCGCTTCAATTAGGGATGTATTTTGTTGATAAATTAAAATGTCTGAGAGGAATATAGTATGATGCATTAGAATCATTTAGCTCGTAGTCTATGGCTTCTAACTCCTCATTTCCAAAACACTTGTTCCCTTCTTATGTTTACCCATAGCCCGATTACAACCCTATGAAAGTCCTCATGATTGTCTAGTGTGTTTGCATTTTAGTGATGGCAAATTTTAGAATCTTGTCAAGCTTATGGTATATCTAAGTCTAAGGAATAAGAATTGACGGAACTTTTATATATGATACATTTTTGAACACATGAGCGATGAGTGCCACATAACTATAGCGAGGTCCTACTAGCCTTGCTAACCCTACTTGTTTCATATGTTTAATGACTGTATTTGAATATTTGAGGGGATTGATTCAAGTTTGACATTGTGGTCTATTAAGTGTTTTTCCGAAAATTTCATTCCCTAATCTGTTTGCTAATAATTTTGCCATCATTTTGGGCTACCTTTGGATCAGCTTTGCTGGTGAAATATTACCTATATCTATCCTGAGGAAGTTGTATATATTTTTGGTTTTAGCATTCCTTGAGGACAAGCAACAGTTTAAGCATGGAAGAGTTTGATAAGTGCGTATTGCATACATCATTTTAGGGCTATTCTGCCACATTTTTAGGAGAATTATGTGCTTTAAGTCATAATCTTTACTCCCTTTCTCAATTTATGCTTGAGTACGGTTGTTTGATATGTTTTATAGGATTTTAGGCCTTTTTACCTAACATTTGACCCTTATTGGATGTATTTTGACCTTTCCCATGGACACCCATGTGATGCTACACCCATGGACCAAGAAAAGAGCAGAAAATCGATTCCAGCCAAGGCCATGGTCGAACTGTGGTGCCTGCCACGGATCATGGTGAAGTGTGAAAGTATTGCCTCTTTGTTTTTCTTTGGTTGTGTGGCTGAAATCATCCGAGTTCTTCTATAAAAACTCATTTCTCAAGTAGCAGAAGGGGGATAGAAAGGATAGTTTAGATAGCATAGTTCATTTTCTTTCTCAAATTTTGTTCTTTTTGGTTAAAATTTTTAGTTTGCTTATTGTTTTAATGAGAAATCTTGAGTGTGAGTGTTTGATTTTGAGGCGATTTGAAGCCCTTGGTTGAAAGGCTATCTTAGTCAAGCCCTTCCTCTTAGATTTCACCAAAACGTTAGTTAGTTGTTTAATCTTTAATTATGTGTGAGTAATTTATTTTGTCTAGGGATTTAGTAGTTTATGAAAGTGCAATTAGATCATGTTTTAATCTATAGAATTGTGCTTATTTCATGATCGGTTTGATTTCATTCTATCAAGTGAATATCATATTGTGAGTAGATTTTTGGCCAAAGTTTGCTTGCACACTTGAAACAATTGGATGAAAAACTGAAAGGTGATATTTGATTATTAGACTGCGTGATAAAACCTGACATAATATCATCTCGAAAGAGAAATTTGCATGTTAGGGGGGACATAGAGTATACTTGAAGATATTCAACTTAGATTAAGACAAATTAGTTTGAAAGAGCTACTTTTATCTAGTTTAGGCAAATTTGGTTAATTTCAAAAGAATAGACTAAATTTTTGGAGAGATTGCAATTCCTCGAGATTAACCGATTAGAGAAAAGCACATGCTTATCATTTTGATCCAATTAACTTTCGTAACTACACCTGGGAGCACATGCTCCCATATATATTTTATATATTTTTTTGGGGATGTATTTGTCATATATTTTATATTTAAATATATAATTGCTTATATGCCATATGAGAGTACAAACACTCGGGTGTATGATATAGGCTTTGTAAATTCCTAGGCATTTTTCCTTAATTGATTTAAAATTAGTGAATTAGAAGCTGTTAAACCGAAACCCTTTGAATTAGAGTTTTACTTAGCATATTTTGATGGACAAAGCTCGATAGATTACGTTGGTCCTAGAGCAGCGATCTTTTTATCTATGCTACGACTACCTATGCTCTTGTGGCAGTGGTCAGTTTATTCAGACATGGATGAAGACTAATGAGAACTTCAGTAAGGCCACCAAATTGATCAACTCCACGTTGGACAACATGGCTTCCCACCAGAATATGATGGACACCTAGATTGTCCAAATAGCTTTGTAGGTTAGCCACCTGTACCAGCCTTACGCGCATCTACTAAACCAACCTAACTCTAATCCCATGGGTCACATCAATGCAATCTTGGTAAGGGGTAAAGAGTTAGTTGAAAGACTCGCAATAGCCATTCAACAGACAGTTTCAATTCTTACTTCTGTAGAAAGAAGTAGTTAAAGCCAGTAGAGCATCGGGGTTCAAAGGATGACGACGGCCATTTATCTTTAGCTTGCCCTTATTAGCCAACCCTTCCCCCAAAGAGTCGGTAGGATTTAGTTACAACTGTGATATATCATGTCTCTATACACTTTTAAGAAGATCCATATTGGTGTTCCATCTTCATAGGTTCTTAAGAAAACACCCTCATACTTGAAATTGTTTGGGCGCCTCTTTCCAAAAAGGACAAGGTCGAGCAGGTATCGGTAGTTCCTACTGGAGAAATGTGTAGCACAGTTATTCAGAGCAAGTTGCCATTTAAGTTACAAGATACTAGCAGTTCTTCCATTCCTTATTCTATAGGGGCCCTATAGATTGAGGGATCTCCATGTAATTTAAGAGCTAGCGTGAGCTTAATGTCCCTCTATCGCTACAGGAATCTTGTACTATAAGACTTGAAACCTAAAAAATGGCTATTTAGTTGGTATATCATTCTTCAAGCATCGTGTGGGTATTTATAGGATCTTCCATTTCAGGTGGGTAAGTTCATCATCTTGTCTGACTTTGTGTTATTGATATGGATGATTGGTCCTAATTCTCTATTATCTTAGGGAGTTCATTTCCAATAAGTGCAAGAGTTATGATTGATGTACCTGCAGGTAAGATATCTTTCCAATTGTGCAGAAAGAGAGTAGATTTCTGTTTCTCTCTAAACACAGTCCCTCTAGGGCCTGCATCTCCATTTCCCGTAGTTCTTGCTATTGACATAGTTGTTTCCAGGAGGGAGGTGTTTAATAGACATCAGCTTCTCCACATAAGGTTTTCTGCCCCTTTTAAGTCACCACCATCAGTCTTAACTTGTTTTGGAGACACTAGTGTTCATTCTAGAGAGCTGGTGGATTCCCTATCATTCACTGTTTAATATCTTCCATCTTCCATCTTTCTCTTTCCCACCACCATCTACAGCCTAAGGTAAAGGTCAAGCTAGAAACCTTGAACAAGTGGATCTGGGAAGCAACTTAAGTATTTAATTGCTTTCAAAAAAATGAAAAATAAATTGAGTGTCACTCATTCCCCCTCCCCTTCTTCTGTTGTTTCCTCCTTTTATAGTACAAGTGTTTTCCCCTTCCCTTGTTCCTTTGCACGTCCTTTTCATTGATGACAATAAAAATCTCAGTCATGGGGGGAGGGGGTATGAGTTTGTAGCTCTTTGGTCGGAATTGTAGATTCTGGGGTGTGGTTTGCATGACATCTTCTTCATATGTATCATATAGCTAAGATTTCATATAGTTTTCTTAGGTTGACTTTTGCATTTCTTCTTTAGTAGAGCATATAGGTTATAAGAGGAGATGTGATAGAGCTAGGCATTTATAACCTTTCATGGTAATCCTTCTTACCCTTCTTTTCATTTTCGTCTCTATGCTTTATTCTTTCTTTGTTAGATTCATTGTTTTTATAAATGAAATAAAGTTAAAAAGTTTGAAAATTCACTAGAGTCTTTAAAACCCCTTTCTATGATGATAATGCAAGCTATGATAGTTGATTGATTTGCATGATTTGGTATTGAGGTTTGTCTATCTTGGTGTAAATTCTGGGAAAATCATGTTGACATTGCCATTTAGGATTGATTTGCCTTACATTGTCTGGCATTTGCCTTTGAGATTCTTGTGGTTTCATTTATTTGCCCTTGATAAGTGGAGCATATCTTAGAGTAGGTTGGATTAACTGTGGTAGGTTAACTTATGAGATTTTGAGCCTTTCTAAAGACTATTTATTACATATAATATCAAAGTGCCTTTCATGTGTAACTGCTCAATGATTGCATCTCTAAACAGCTACTTGCTCAGCCCCTTAAAGTAAACGAATCGATTTGTCACATCATCGTTTCATATTTTCAACTTTCTTCCTCAAACTTTGCGTAGTCCTCCTAATGGCAGGGGATTCATCCCCTACGGCACAAACTCCCAAATGCTTACCCAACTCTAACCATTCTCGAGCAAATTCTGTAGATGTAGGACAGTTATGCCTGGTAATCTAATGCATACTTCTATTAGGAGGGGGGCTCAACTTTTTTTCTCTTAATAGTTAACAAAGGCTGCTACCAGTAGCTACTCATTTCATTAATAAGGGTATTTTTGTATATTATTTAACCATTTGTGTTTCAGGACAGAGTATCTTTCAGGTGCGATGTAGAGCAGAACGAGCTTACATGATAGTAGATGCACTGGCTTGGTCTCTACTCTTGCTCTTTTCAATCCTGCAAAAAAGGCCCACTCCGGATATTGAATACGAGGAAAGCTCCTCCAACATTCAAGTCAGTGAGGGTCCCAGGAAAGGAAAAATGATTAGGCTTCTAAAGTATCAAGTTCGAGTCTTTCTAGGAACAGGTGAGATCTTTCTCGAGGAGGAAAATTCCAGGTTCCTAACATGTTATAGTGCATATTTCATGCGTTGGTCACTTACCTTTTTCAAGCCTGGCAAGTGAGCATTTATAAGGGTTGCAGCCAAGGGTAACTCTATAATTTCTACGTAAATTCCTCCCTTAATGGGCCTGGTAAAGGTTGCTTAGACCAGAGCCCCTCCCCTTTGTGCCTACTGCAAATGTGTGCAGCAGTCCTAGAGATTTATCCCGAATCGTTTAACCCCTCACATTTTGTCGACATACTTTCTAAAAGGCTGCGGGTAGGTAAAATATGGAACAAACACTCTGACTCCCTAGGCTGTACTTATTTTATCATTGGGAACATTTGTTGCCTTCTTATGAGGTTTAGAGTCGGAGGTACCCTCCTCTCAGTGGTTGGTGTCTCCATATCTGCTAATTTTTGCTGAAGGGGTTCCCTTCCTAGCTGAGCACTTATAAGATGACTTTATATGTGTAGGAGGCCATTTAGTGGGATAAGTTGGATGAGGCTATCCCTTCCCCACCTTCCTATCTGTTACGGCCAGATTTTTGTCTGCTATGCCTGGACTTTATAGAGGGAGACGCAAAGGAGGTTTCTCACGAAGTAGGCATACCAAAACTGGTGCAGGTTACATTTTATGCCATGAGCATAGCCTATACAGGGGTGCTAGGTGTGCTCCCGGTAGGGGTATAAGAGGTTATAGAAGAGGCGCTGACTCATGAGGATAGTTAGGGATCAACAGAGATCAGTTGTTATCTACTAACCAAAGAACCCTTGTGGCTAGAGCCACCACTGCCACCTAACAACCATCGGACAACTCGGCTACAATTATGGGGTCAAATGACGTGCCCATGACCCCTAGTAGTTGATCCTTATGAGCAGCCTTGGCCACCCATTTTTATATCTTGTGTTGCTCCGTTTTTCTTCTTCTATTCTCTCTCTCTCTCTCTCTCTCTCTCTCTCTCTCTCTCTCTCTTTCTCTCTCTCTCTCTCTTTGTTGCTTGGACATCAGACTTCATGCAAGGGCTTATTCCTGAGGTGAATAGGTGCTGTTTCCGAGGATATAGCAGGCTGTCTAGAATACCCTTTACCTTCATTATAAAAGGGCTGTGAGGAGATGCAAAATCACTCACCTTACTCACTAACTCCTCTAATACCCCTCTACCCACTAAGAAAACTTTCATTATAGTTTTCCTCTATTATATGAATACTGAGGAAATGGCTAACCATGTGTGGAAGGCCTTCAATTGGCAGCATGCTCTTCCCAGTCCTCGTCCGCTGTCTGAGGACTATTTGGATCTCTGCCCGGACTTCATCCAACAAAGAGGCTGCTTAGGATTTTTGTATTCCCAAGCTCGTTCAAGCCACCTTCTATGCGATGGTGGTCAACGATGCCCTGCAGTTATGCATCCTCATAAGGAATATGGCTCAAGTCCTGAAGATCGCACAGACCGACCTTCGTTGGCACATCGTCAAGATGTGCCTCATATTTCACAGGTGCCACATCCTAGCTGGTCGGCAGGCACACCCTGCAGCCTCGACAATAGCCCCAGACCCTTTTGGTGGTCACAAAGAAAGTGTGTGGTCTAATGATACCCCAGAAGCCTCCAACGATGGGGTTGGTCATTAAATTCTATTTCATTACTTAGGTTGACTATGTATTCTCAGTGTTGTATATTCCTTATGTAACTAATCTTTTGTGGTAATGAAATCACCTTTCCTTGCCTGTTTGCCTTTATTCTCTGTTTGTATATTCCTACCCAGGGTTATGTCCTTCTTTGAATAAAAATGTAGCACTGCTGCCGGGGCAATCCACTAGGCCGTGTGTGGACCAATCACTTGTGGGTCGTGCCTTAGTTCTCTTGGCATCTGGGGGGTCAAAGTTATGGCTAGCGACCACAGGTTATGCTTCAGAACCTTTTGCCCCTTGGGGGGTGAAGGTGTATCGCACGGCCACGAGCCAGGCTCTATGACCCTCAGCCCCGTAGGCCAAAAGGCATATCTGATGGCTAAGGGTCGTGCTTAGGATCTTTAACCCCTTGGGAGCTAAAGGTGTAGTAGATGGCTGCGGGTTGCATCTTTAGGCCTTTAGCCTTATGTGGGCTAAGTGTGCAGCGAATAGCTATAGGCCATGCTAGGGGACCTTAGGTTTAGCGAACGACCGAGGGTCGTACCATGAAACCCTTAGGGCCTAAAGGTGTCGCGGACAACCAAAGGCTACACCATGGGACCCTTAGAGGTGTGGCGAATTAGCAAGGGTTTTGCCTTAGCACCCTTAGCCCCTTAGCCCTTTGGGGGCTAAAGGTGTAGCGAACAGTTGAAGGTCATGCCACGAGACCATTATCCCCTTGGGTGCTAAAGTTAGAGCAAACGGCCGAGTGCCCTGCATTAGGACCCTTAGCCCCATGGAGGCTAAAGGTGTAGCAGATGGTCAAGAGTCGTGTCATGGGGCCCTTAGCCCCTTAGGGGGGCTAAGGGTGTAGCGAATAGCCAAGAATTGTGTTCTAGGATCCTTAGTCCTTTAGGGCTAAAGGTATAGCGGATGGCCAAAGTCTTTGCCATAAGAACCTATACACTTGCTTTACCAACTTTGCACAACATTTCTTTTTCTTTCCCCTTTTTTTTGGTATGTGCATGCATGTATTGGGCAGAGCGCTTCCCTACATATCTGCCTACCTTTTGTCCATCATTTCGCTTTAAGAAGCACAAAGACGGGGTTCGCAGAGTGCCATTTCTTAAAGCATTATTATTCTAGTGAGAGAAGCAAATTTTTTGAGAGAGACGCTTTATCGTCCCTTTCACGGTTCTTCATTCGTCACTTAGGCAATCTTCAAACTTTTCTTCAAATCTTCAACCCCAACCTTCAAATCTTCAAAAGGCTGCAAATCTTCACACCCCCATTTACTTCATCCAAGTACGCACATCCTTTTACTCTCTTTAAACTCCCTTTGTATTATTAAGTAAATCATATTGTCTTCCTATTTATCATCTAGTGAACCCCTTCCAAAGCGGTTGGCCGGCCCTTGAGGTGAAGGCCATCATCCTCAATATCCAAACCTCCTGGCCAAAATTGACGACCAAGAAGTAGCATTTTTTCCCCCAAAGAATCAGTAGAAGGAACCTAAGAAAATTCCCTATACATTGCCCGTCGATGAGCCAAGGGCCAACTCACGGTCGAGCTGTGGCATTCATCTAACACTAGCATCCTCAGTGTAGAGGAGGAGGTGGTGTATCCCTGGGAAATTAGCATTGATGTTTTTTGTATGTCTGATCTCCAAGAATGGAAGCTGGCCAGGACCAGGTCGACCGCACAGTTGAAGACAGTTCCCAAATTAATGACTAATGGGATATCTAGAGGTAACTCTCCTTCTTCTTCAAACCCCTCTAAGCGAAGTGAGGAGGCTTGCTCCTCCACATCTAGCTGTAATTCTCCTAACATTAGTAAGGGTCGCTCGAATAGAGAACCCCCTAAGGAAGTCATGGTGGAGGGTATAAGATTCCTTAGAGCTCCAACAGGCTTGGACCTTGGGGACGATCTTAGTTTGCACTTTCCTAATCCTAAGGTAATGTAGTCCCTTAAGAAACCAGCCCTTGAGGAAAAATATCTTCTCTCTGCTGGGTACAAGTTCATGATTTTAGATCCAAATGTAACGGTAAATAGGCCACCTCAAGGGTTCCTGATGGGCGAACTTGTCTTATGACCTTCACTTCTCATTACACAAGGTGATTCTAGAGTTCTTGAATAAGTACGGACTAGCGCTCACACAAATAGGGCCTACCTCTTGGCATAATATTTGCTCATTCATTGCCATATGTGAGCTACTCATATTAACATGCTCAGGTAGGGCGTTTGGCCTGGCGTACATCATTTAAAAGGCACCAGGCGAGGCCAAGGAAGCTGATTGGTATAGTTTCAACAACCGAAAGGGCTTCATGATGGTCATAGAGAAGAAATCAAGGTTGAAGAATTAGAAGTATGACTTTCTTTTTGTTTACAGGGAGAACAAGTGGTTAATATCCCTGATTAGAACAAGGACAGGCCGATCAGAAACCCATTCAGTGAGCTGACATGGAAGAAAAAGGCAACCACCTGGTACTTTGAACAGTATATCCGGGGAGGACGATCGACCGAGGCCCCTTCCTGCCTTCATGTTGGGCGTAGTAGATGAGGGAAGGAGCCTGAACGTAGGAAGGTGAAGTTGAGCAATAAGGAACCCCTCAACTGGCTTTCGAAGCTTTCTTTCTACGAGAATGACTTCATCTTCATCGCCGTCAGCGTTTTATCCTTGAAAAATTTTCCAAGGGTACTTTATTTCTTTTGTTATCCCTTTTCCCTATGGGCCTAACATGATTGCCTTTTCCGTTTGCAGATAAAGCTTGCATGATACTGATGCTCATCGAAACCAAGGACACCACCGCTGAGGAGATAAAGAGATAAAGAGAGGCATCAACGGGTCGAGCCTCAGGTTGAAAAGGTATCCTAAGTCTATTTCCTATTCTATTTTCTAAGTGAGCTATCTGTTCAACATCTAACTTGCCCCTTCTCATAGGTGACCAAGGTCCTACTACGGACAAAGAACCCACTAACCTTGACACTGACCCCACCCCATTGGCTACCCATAAGCGCCAGCGGCAAGAAACACCAAGTGCGCAGACCAATACGGTGCCTATGCTCGCACGAGGTAGGTGTCGTAGCAAGGGGTCCTAGCTACAGAAGGGTCTATGCATAGGGAGGCTTCTGAGGGTCAGGCCTGCTTAGGCGGTGCTGGTGGACTCTCAAGGGAGCCACTGGATGACCTATAAGTAGGTCACTGAGGTGTTTCTACGGGGATTCCCGGGTGCCATCAACTTCCTAGAGTCTACTTCTCCAATGAAATCAGAGATGGTGTAAAGGCTCGTTCGATCTTGGGACATCACGCTCTCTGCCTGCCCTGACGCCCAACTGGCAATAGAGAAAGAGGTAGCTGCTGTTGAGGTGAGACCGATTAATGCCTTCCGCTTTTCTCTCTTCTGAATTCTCTCCCTCAGCCCTTGTTACCGTCATAATCATTTTTTGATCCATGCAGGCCTTCACTTGGGCTATGAAGGCGATGTGGCCTGCACCCTCTACCTCCTACTTGGAGAAGAAAATCCATCTTTTTCAAGAGGGCCAGAAGAAAGGTGAGGACTTAGCAGCCAAATACTAGTGGCCCAGGGACAAACTAAATAATGAGAAGGAGGAGTTAGGGAAAGAAAAGCAGGAGCTACACCTCCAACTAGAGGATTTAAACATCCAGCTAGAGTCCAACAAAATCTTGAGCCAGGAGGTTGCAACAAAGACTGAGCACTCGGGCTACCAGAATGGCCAAGAGGAGCAGACCAGGTTCTTTCGTGAGTTTCTTGAGAACTTAGCCCCGATGAACATTCAGCAGAAGGGGTACATCGAGGTGTGGGTCTAATATATTAAGGATTACCGCCATACTCGCCAATCTGGTCAAGATCCCGATGAGGCTGTGTTCCAGTATAAGGAGTCTGATGATGAAACATAAGGGACCCTGAGAACACTACTCCTCTCGATGATGAAGTCTAGTGGAAGATGCTAGCGACGAAGATGACCCCACCACCTAGGGTAATAGCTCCTCTTCTCCCCTTTTTCCCATTTAATGTATATAGTGCCTCATCTCCTAACGTTGCATGTATAATCTTTTGATTGAATATTAATGAACTCATCTTTTAAATCATCCTTGCATCCTATCACTTGTTGTTTAACTTATTATTGCATGCACTTTATGTCATCTTGCCCTGGGGGCGTGTTGCCAAACCCTAAATTAAACAACAAGTGAGTTTGTCTAGTGACAATTATTACTGGCTTTGCGCTAGGCCATGGGTCATGCCAAAGGATCCTTAACCCCTTGGGTGCATAACGGTGTAGTGAACAATCAAGGGCCATGCTATGCGGCCCCTAGCCCCTCGTGTGCTAAAGGAGTAATGAGCAGCCAAAGGTCGTCCTATGGGACCCTTAGATCCTTAGGGGCTAAAGGTGTAGTGAATGACCAAAGGCTGTGCCATGGGACCCTTAGCCTCTTGGGGGTTTAAAGGTGTAGCGAATAGCCGAGGGTTGTGCCATGAGACAGTTAGTCCATTGAGGGTTATAGGTCTAACGAACGCCCAAGGGTCATGCCATAAGACCCTTAGCTCTTAAGGGGCTAAAGGTATAGCAAACGGTCGAGGGTCATACCATGGAGCCCTCAGCCCCTTAGGGGTTAAAGGTGTAGTGCACAGCCGCGGCCTGTGTAATGGTATACATGGTACCCTTAGCCCCTTAGGGGCTAAGTCTGTAATGGACGACCAAGGGTTGTGCTATGTGAAAGAAGGTGTCAAAGTTTCATCATCAAGGCCTATTCTAATTCAATATTAAACCATGCTACAAAGTGAACTATCATTACATTGTTGAAATTGGCAAGGAAAAGGAAAAATGCTAAGAAATAGATTGTCTAGGCCTGCCAGGTATCATGCATAGCATTTGCATAAGTTATTATTGTACCAGGTCTGCAAAATGTTCTAGCCTTGGAGAGTACCAAGGCAATATATTCTGAGGCAAACTTGCCCTGCCACCATGTACAAGCCTTCCTAGTTGGCAGTATACTTATTGTGCTCGCCTAGCCGGACACTATTAAAAAAGCATAAAACAATGATGGAATTCAGTGACGGACTTATATAACGATGGAATGAGCAATGGAAATGGCGACGGGAAAATTGCATTAGGAAAAGTCAGACTACGCGATGAACATGGCAACGAAAATACAAATCCATCACTAGCTTTCAATACTAACGACGGAATATCCGTCACCACATTAATAAAAAATTAATTTACTTTCAACCTGGCAACAGAATTTCCGTCGCCAGGTTAAAAAAATTTGAATTTAAACAGAAAATAGTGACTGGCGGCGGGTATACCGTCGCCATGTTAATAAAAAATTAATTTAATTTCAACCTGGCGACGGAAATTCTATCGCCAATTAAAAAAATTTGTATTTAAAAATAATTTTCGTCACCAGCCCATCCCCACCCCTTCAAATGAAACCAAATTTGGTTTCCTTCTTCATTCGACCTCGATGATTGAGGGGGGGGGGAGAGAGAGAGAGGGCGCAGGGAACACCTACTTCCACGAACGTCACCTTCTGGTGACCGCCTCCCTCGCCGCCTTCTGCCGCCGCCGTCAGCCACCGTCCCCCCGGCGCCAGCCACCCCTGCCACCACTTTGTTCCGGCTACTTTGAGCAATTTTGAGGTAAATTTTTCAACTAAATTAGTTCTAATTTCTATAAATTTTTGTATTACGTCATTAGAATTTCATAGTTACTTCATATTTACGTTGAAATGTGGCATTTATATGAAGTTATTGCTCTAATTTGTTTCAAGATTTTGCTCAATGCAAATTAGACTTTAGGTTTGGTAATTTGATGTTAAAATTTGATATTTTGGTGGAATGAAATGCTTTAGTTCATAATTTTGTTGAAATGTGATTTTTATATGAAGTTATAGCTCTAATGTGCTTCAAGAATTTATCCAATGTAATTTAGGCTTAGGTTTCATAATTTGAAGTAGAAATTGTATTGGTTGGTGGAATGAAATGCTTTAGTTCATACTTTTGTTGAAATGTGATATTTGTGTGAAGTTATTGCTCTAGTTTGTTTGAAGATTTTGCCAAATGTAATGTAGGCTTAGGTTTGGTACTTTTTAGTTGAAGTTTGATATGTTGGTGGAATAAAATGCTAAAGTTTGGAGTTTTCTGAAATTTGTAAAAATATAAGTATATTTGCAGCAATTTATAAATAAACATATGTAATATATAATTGAGTAATTTATATAGTTATTATTATTTAAATTAAAATTAACTCTTATCCAATCAGTTATGTGGTTATTGTTGTTTGAGCAAAATATGAACGGTCCTTCATGTCGTAGGTGGATGTATAATAGATTATTGCCTGATCGTAGTGGTTATACGCAAGAATTTTTAGATAGAGTAAACCAATTCGATGAATTTGCACATACGCAGACAGAGTTTTTAAATGGGAGAAAGTATAGATGTCCTTGTGCTAAATGCATAAATAGGGTGTACTTAACACCAGATGAGGTAAAGGTGCACCTTATGTATAAGGGTTTTGTGAAAGAGTATTGGTTTTCCATAAGTCATGAGGAAATAGAACCTCAGCAATATGATTTTGAATATTCAAATAGTAAAATTCACGAAGTTGGAGGTTCAAGTTATATTAATAATGACTATAATGAATCTTACGTAGATCAGATGGAGTACATAGTTGGTGATGATATATGACAAATCAAAATGTAACGGAGGAGGAGTCAAGCACTTGTCGAGAACCATTTTATAATATGGTTCAAGCTGCTCAACAACCCTTATACGATAGTTGTTCTGCCCACAGTGAGCTCTCTGCTGCTGTAAGATTGTTAAGTATCAAATCTGATTATAACATGCCACAGAACTGTTTCAATGAAATTGTTCAACTAATGAAAGATATGTGTCCACCTAACAACCGTGTGCCAAACAACTATAGGCAAACGAACAAGGTTGTTAAAGATTTCGGCAACGATGTGGTCCAAATTGATTGTTGCTAGAAAGGTTAAAGAGGACGCAAACCTGGATGCGTACAAGTTTTGTAGGCATTCAAGATGGAAAAGGCAAAGGTCACAACAAAGGAATCAGAATCCATTGCCACACTCAATGATGCATTACTTACCGTTAAAACCTCAACTTTAGAGGTTGTATGCATCAAGATGCACTGCAGAGCACATGAGATGGCATTATGAACATCGACGTGAGGACGGTGTTTTATGTCATCCTTCAGATGGGGCAGCACGAAAATATTTCGCTAACAAGTACCCTGATTTTGCTTCAGAGCCTCGAAATGTGAGGCTTGGCTTATGTGCTGATGGGTTTAATCCTTACACTTTGTCTTCAAGATCTTACTCCATTTGGTTGGTGGTAGTTATACCTTATAACATTCCCCCTGAAATGTGTATGACCACACCATTTATATTCCTAACTTGTGCAATCCCTGGCCTCAAAAATCCCAAGAACAAAATAGATTTATATTTACAACCTCTTATTCACGAGTTAAAAGAGTTGTGGGATGTTGGAGTTAAAGCATATCACATTTCTATGGGGCAGACATTTTAGATGAAGGTTGCACTTATATGGACCATCAATGATTTCCCTGCGTATGGAATGTTATCTGGGTGGAGTACTAATGGGCAATTAGCATGTCTTGTATGCATGAAATAGCAAAAGGCTTTGAGATTGAGAAATAGAGGTAAATCCTCATGGTTTGATTGTCATCGGTGTTTTCTACCAAAGAATCATGCGTTCAGAAGAAATCGAACTGCATTTAGGAAAGGCAGAATTGTTACAAGGGGTCCTCTTTGCCGCTTATTTAGGAAAGAACTTTATACCGAGGTGGAAGATTACCCGATAGTAACTACAAATGATGACTTTGTCATACCAGGATTTAAGGAAAATGAGCACAATGGGACGAAGAAGAGTATATTCTGGGAGTTGCCTTATTAGCAAAACCAATTGCTCCGCTATAATTTGGATATGATGCACATAGTGAAGAACTTCTTCGAAAACATCATTAACACTATTATGGATGTCCATGAAAAAACAAAGGACAATGCCAAATCAAGAATGGATGTCGCAGAAATATGTGACAGACAAGAAATTACATTTACATCTAGGCCCTAGTGGTAAGCTGGTTAAACCAAAAGCGAAGTTCATACTTCCTGTGGATAAACAAAGAGAGTTGTGTGAATGGGTAAAGGAGCTTCAAATGCCTGATGGATATTGCTCTAATTTGAGGGATATCATAGACCCTAATGAGGCAAAGTTTAACAACATAAAAAGTCATGATTGTCATGTGTTCATGGAGACTCTTTTACCCATTGCATTTGGTGCGCTCCCAGATGATGTGTTAAAACCTCTTATTGAGGTGAGTTAGCTGTTCAAGAACTTATGCTCAACAACACGGTGAGAGGATATGCTTGAGGAAATGTATCGAAACATTGTCATCACTCTCTGTAAGTTGGAGACGATTTTCCCTCCTGGATTCTTCAATGTAAAGCACTTGTCAGGGCATTTGAAAGAAGACGCTCAACTTGGTGGTCCAGGATAATGCCGATTGATGTACCTATCTGAGACATAAAGTAGACTGTACTCAATGAAACCTTATCTCAATTCTTATCTGTGCAATCACTTACAAGTGAATCCAATTATGTATTTGTTAAGTACTTTGGTCGATTATAGAAAAGGATAAAGCAACAAGCGTGTCCTGAAGGTTCAATCATAGAAGCTTACCTAGAAGCTGAGAGGACATTCTTCGGCTCCTATTACTTTGGCTCTAATCTGCTCTCCATGCGCACTAGATGCAGGAGAAATGAGGATGACGATTAACATAATAATCATTTCCTAACTCTATCTGTGTTTGAACCGTAAGGGACCACTATTTATAAGGAAATATCAAGGTATCTCACAGATGATGAATATATTGCTGCCCATCTTCACATGCTGTTAAATTATAATGAAGTTAAACCTTATATTAGGTGAGTGCTACATTAACTTCTAATTGAGTTTATCATTCGGAACACAAGTTTATTAACGACCTTCATAAAATGTGACAGAATTTTCGCAGAATAAGTCAGAACTGCACGTCCCAATGCCAGCGACGCTGATGTTGACACCATCATTGAAACTCATTTTGCAGATTGGTTTAGTCAAAATGCAAGTAATACAACTTATTCCTTCATAATTTTAACATAACAGTTAGGTGCATTATATTAATTAAAACCACATGTTATGTCACCTTAGGTGCATTACATTCATCTATTTGATACCCAAAAATATTGCTAGTTGACACAATTGGGTGCGAAGCCAAATCGGTATGTATTGACGTGGATGGCATATAGAGTTAATGGATTCAAATTCCACACAGAAGCTCGCAGCGTCGAGAAGAAAACATACAATTGTGGTTTTGGTGTATGTGGTAAGGTGGAAGGCAATATTAAAAATGATTATTATGGCATACTGAAGGGCACTATCCAAATTGAGTATGTAGGCGAACCACTTAAACAATGTGTGCTATTCAGTTGTGAGTGGTTTGATCCCACATTGAATTATGGCACACGATCTCCGAAACTAAGCAAACTTATTAAGGTGCACCGTACAAGGAGGCATCGAAAGTACGACCCATTCATCTTCCCAAACATCGCATCACAAGTATACTTCATGCCACATACAAATCACTCAAGGGATAGGGCTAATTGGATTATTGTCATACTAACCAAACCAATGGCGAGAGTGGATAAGCAGTACAGTCTACCTACTGTCTACCAACAAACGAATATGACGACACTCCTTGAACCTATGAATGATGTTATCCCTACATCATTAGTGGATGACAGTGCACCACCGGAAGAGGTTAATGATGAAATGGGTTTTTATTCATTCAAGTTAATGGCGAGATAGATGAGGAAGAGGATGATGAGAGTGATAAAGAGGATGAGTAGGATGACAGTAATGAAACAGATGAAGCAAAGGAAAATTTGCATTTGTGTAATGATGATAACGATGACGATGATGATGAGGATGATGATGTAGATGATTGAGTGCTTATAAATTCTTATATATTTGAGTACTTAGTATGGGAAACTATTGGTTGTGACTTTACTTTTATTGTATGAATGAATTTTGAAAATATGTGTTATCTACCTATTATGATGTCTGAGTAAACAGTTGATATGTGCAATTATTATATATTTGTACTTACATTTGTTGTCAACTATTTTAGGTATGGATTCCAGTTCTCGTAGAGTTAAGTCCTCCATTAGAGGTAGAGGACGAGTGCATAGGAGCTCTGTCGTAGATCCAACTGCAATGGACGTCGATCTATCTTCTCCCTAGGTACCTTATATCCTTGTTTAACCATGAGCCACAATGGCTGGTTACATACAAGGTCTTTTAGGACAAATGTCTCCCCCATTCGTGACTTTCCATCATCAGACCTCATACATTCCCAACCAAAGTACCATGTACGGCTAATTTGCCTACAACATTCCTCCAAACCCCCCTTTTGTCAAAACTGTGCAGCCTACTCCCCAACTCATTGACCCTAACACAAACCAGTCCCAAGAAAACATTATAAGTAGAGAAAATGAAGTACAATCTAGTCATGGGAGCACTCGAGCAAAGACTTGGATTGAGCCAGATGGTAACGGGTAAGTCTTCAATTGTTATATGTTTTGAACGTCAAGTATTTTGCATCACGACTAATCAATTTGATTTGTTATGTTCAATTAGGTTTCTCCTTAATAATGGTGTTGTTAGTAGGATTTCTCTCATATTTCGAAGCAAATATGATGGAGCTTGGCCTACTAGGGGTAAAGTGCCCAAACCAGTACGGGATTTGTGCTTTGGAGAGTTTGAGGTAACTAAAGTGACTACATATTAACAGTTTGTATGAACTTGATAAATTACTATTGCATTATTTGATGTGTTTGTCGTTTTCATCATTGCAGAAGTGGTTTACTTGCGATCCAGTCCATGAGGACCATATAAGAAAAAATTTTGAAAACTGTGACAATGTACGCTTGGGAGACGTCCTTGGCAGAGCAAGGAAGCACAATAAGAAGCTTGTTTGGCTCGGTGATACTCAATGAGAGGGATTCCAACAATATTAGGTGAACAAAGGTCATAAGAAATTGCATGAAACAACCCAGAAGAATCGACTGGATACTCCAGAAAGTGCTGGCCCATCTCTCCACACTTGTGGATTGATCCCTATGGATGAGTATAAGAGGCATATGGCAAATAACTTTGCTATGTATTTCTTTAATTTAAATACTCCAGCCCACTTTGAATGTGGTTTGGCTTGTATTTGACATAATTCTGTTTGGCACGTACAAAGAGGGAACAACTTGGCATGGAGCCCAAAATTATTGAATTATTCAGCCGCACTCATAAACTCCATGGCAAAGAAGATGGCCCTTAGGTTGATAAGAAATTACAACAAACATATGTAAGCTATAAGCTATTTCAATCTTTATTGGCAGTTCAACCTGGACTTGTATACTTTACTTTCATTAACTGTAACATATATGCTTTTTTGGATATGTTGTGATATTGTAGAAATCCTTTGAACGTAAATTTCAAAATGCAATCAACTCTCAAGGGACCCGGCATGGCACATCTCAAGATCCAAACCAGACACTTTCAAACCCAAATGAGTTATGGGTGAAGACGTACAAGAACAAAAAGGGTCGTATCTATGGCATTGGCGATGAGGCTGTCAACATTAGGGAATCCGGTTATTTTAGTCCCAGTCAAAGAGCCAATACAGTTTTCATGTTAAAGTTTCAATGAACATGATTATACGATACGTTTACTTGATTAAACTTCACATAAATGCCTATCAGCAGGTACCTGTTATACGCCATTCCAACAAGAGCTGAATGACTTAAGGGATGTAGTAACCAACTTGGGGGGTGAGCTAACTTCATAAGCTGAAATTTACCAGATGCTTATGAAGAAATGCAAGCAACTGGAGGAATCCAACAAAATGCTCACCCAAAGCAACCAACAACTGGGCCAACAATTGATGAGCTTGATCAGCGCTTGTAAGCTTTCTTCCAAATTCAACAAACTTCTGGCTCAGGATCTCAGCTACCCTTTACTCATCATTGACAACATAATGATGATGAGGATAAGGATGAGGATGAGGATGAGGAAGAGGAAGATGATGATCCTCACCTTAGTGATTAAGTTGGTTGCAGTTTTCACCCAGTTGGTGGCTCTCCTGCTTGGTCCTTCATGAAGTACATCTCTTACTACTTGCTTCCCCTCCCCTCGGTACTTATTTCATTCCCCTCACCTTGGTGCTTGCTTTTACCCTTCTGCAAACTTAACTTTACTTTCAATTACTAATAACTTTAGGTTTGTTTGGATTTATTGTTTGTGATATGGATATACTTTTTTTGGGACTTGTGGTTTGTGAATTGAAAATAATTGATTTGAAGTATTGCTTTGTATGTGATATTCCACCTGTTTGTGGCTTGGAATTATTGAGAACGCTTTGAATCAAGTCATACTCGAAGCCATTGAATGTTGATAGAGTGAATACTCCTTATAAATTCCTTGCAGGGATTAAAATGTATGTACTAAGGAATACAATCAAAAATAAGCGTTTTAATTTTAAAAAAATTAGAAACCTAGCGACGGAATCACAGTCCGTCGCCGTTAGCGATGGAAGTTCCGTCGCAATATCCGTCACTACTGACGACGGACTGTGGTTCTGTCGCTCCATTTCCCGCCATTTCATCCACTGCCAAAAATTGGTTTGTCGTAGTAGCTGTCGCCAGATCCGTCGCCAGGTGCTCAGCGACGAGTGAAAATCTGACAACCATTTTTTGTTGCTAATTCTGTTGGTGATTTCAAAATTCTGTCGCTAATTTGCCTATTTCCGTTGCTGATTCCATCTTTATTTGGACCTCTTTTTGTAGTGGGGCTACTACTTCTGTTCGGTGAAGTACTTAGTCACCCACATTTATAGGCTTCTCCTTAACCAATTGATCTTGTAGGCAAGCTACCACATAGCTTGTAAAGGGCTTCCCAGAGATATGTATCTCCCCTGACGGAAGGGAGCAAGTCGAGTGCTTCCTGTAAGGCCCAGTTTCCTTTGGCACTATCGAGCTTCTTCTACAAACCATGTAAGATGACTTTGTTTGCTGCCTTAGCCTAGCCATTGGTTCGCGAGTGCGCCACCATGATAAACTGAGCTTGACACCCGAGGTTGCACATATAGTCCGTAATTTTGCTTGTGTCAAACTATCAGCCATTATCAAATGTCATTACCCTCGGCACCCCAAACTGAGTGGTGATGTTCTTCCAGATAAACTTTCTCACCTTAGCAGATGTAATGGAGGTGACGACGTCAGCCTCTATCCACTTGGTGAAATAATCTAGAGTGACCAAAAGATATTTGTGCTAACCTGCAGCCTTGAGGAACGACCTCAAAATGTCCATGCCCTAAGAAACGAAAGGTGACGGGCTGAGGATAGGCCTTGGTGTGGTGGTGGGCTTTCTTAGTATTGGGGAAACTTCTGGCACTCATCACATTTTCGTACTAAGTTCATGGCATCCTTCCATAGGGATAGCCAATAGTACCTCGTACGAATGCCCGCAATCGCGAGCGTGCGTCCCCCAATGCGCGAACTATAGACTCCCTCATGGACTTATTCAAGTGTTTTCTCCCCCATTTCGGGTGTTGAACAGCGCAGCAATGGGCGAACATAGGGGCATTTGTATAGTATTCCTTCATATAAAATAAACCATTCTACCCGTTTCTTTATGCATTATGCTTCCTTGGCATCCGAAGGAAGTGTGTTGTCGGTTAGCTACACACTTCAATAGGGTCCATCCATGTGAAGCTCCGGTCAAGCCACATGACTTCCCTAGGCTCAATACTTGTCTCCCTTAGCATCTCCCATTGAATTCTTTTTGGCTTTCCATCTGCGGAAAAACTAACGAGTTTGGCTAGTGCATCGGCCTGACGGTTTTCGAATCGGGGATATGGACTATTGAGAAGTTCTTCAGCTAGTTGGTGGCCTTCTTGACTCGACGGACGTAGGCAGCCATTGTGCCACCATTAACTTCATATTCACTATTAAGTTAACTAACAACCAAATACGAGTCCGAATAGGCCTTAACATAGTCTGCGCCCACCATATATCATAGCTCTACCCCAACTATCAGGACTTCATACTCCGCTGCATTATTGGACACCTTGAACATGAATTTGAGGGTGGGCTATGGCTTTTCCCCTTGTGGGATTTCTATGATTAGGCCAGCTCTGTGGTCATCCTTAGTGGATGATCCATCTACATACAGGTTCCAAGAGTCATCCGGCGGTGTGCTTGCGGAGATGGTGTTAGCGTTCTCGGTGATAAAGTTTTCCAAAGCTTGTGCCTTGATCACTCGCTGTGTATCAAAGTCAATACCATACCGAGATAATTCAACTGCCCACTTAATCAGGCTGCCTGAGGCATCCAACTTCTGAAGGACGTTCTTTAAACGTTGGTCCGTAAGGACCGCAAGCAAAGTTTCCTACTCACTAGCCTTAGGGCATAGGCGAACTTCTCGATAAGGGGGTAGCTCAGCTCAGCCCCGATGAGGGCATGGCTAACATAGTAGACTAGTATCTGCCCTTTCTCTCGTTCCACCACCAGGATAGCACTTACTGCATACTTCGAGATGGCCAGGTGTAGAAGCAAAGGTTTCCCTTGAGCTGGGCTGGCTATCTTAGGCAAGCGAGACAAATATGCCTTCCCCGATTAGAACGTGTCATCCTCCTCTTGACTCCACTCAAAATGCGCGCTTTCTGAGGACCTGAAAGAAGGGCTGACACATATCAACTGATTTAGACATGAAATGGCATAGGGTGATAATACACCCAGTCAAGCACTTGACTTCCTTCACATTCTATGGTGGTTTCATATTGGGGATGGCTTGCACCTTGCCCGGGTTTGTCTCTATCCCCTGGCTACTAATCATGAACCCTAAGAATTTCGCCGACCAAACTCTAAAGACATATTTTTTAGGGTTAAGCTTCATGCCGTAATGACAAAGGACTTGAAACATCCCTTGTAGGTCAGTGGGCTGCTTATCCTCCTATACGCTTTTGACGATCATGTCATACGTGCACTTCTTTATTCAACCCAATGAGGGGCTTGAAGGCTTTGTTCACTAGCCTTTGGTAGGTTGCCCCCGTATTTTTCTGTCCGAAAGGCATAACCTTATAACACTACAACCCTCAGTCAGTTATGAAGGCCATCTTCTCTTGGTCCTCCCAATAAAGAGGAATTTGGTCATACTTTAAGAAGACGTCTATAAAACTCAGCATGGTATGCTCCACGGTGGTGTCCACCGGTTTATCAATTTTTAGCAGAGAATAGCCGTCTTTGGGAGAAGACTTGTTCAAATCGATGAAGTCCACTTATATTCGCCAGGACCCATTGGGTTTTTTACTAAAACCATGTTAGAAATCCACTCAGATTATTGGCACTCTCGAATGAAGATTGCGTCCAAAAGCTTCGGTATCTCCACTATCGCAGCCACACTGCACTCCGTTCCCATATGCCTCTTCTTTTGTGCTACTAGCTAGTAGGCTGGGTCTATATTCAGGCGATGCTCCATGACCAATAGGTCTATACCAGGCATCTCCTTTGGCCTGAAGGTGAAGACATCCTTGTACTCCTATAGGAGACTAATGAGTGCGCAATGAGTATGCTTGGCCATTTCCCTTCCCACCTGGATTATATGATCTCATTGCTCGTCCTCTAATGACATGACTTCTACGTTATCTATTGTTTCTAGGTGTGGACACTCCGAGTCTGTTGAGGCAATGGCGCAAACAAACAAGGCCTATTCCGCGACAAAAGACACGGTACGGGGCTTCTTTGGTGGGGGATGTGGTGCCACAATCCCCCACTGCCTTGGGTGTCCCACTAGTGGCTTTGTACTAACCAAATAACATTATCATACAGTCCACTGGTCCCCAAAGAGTTTTCTGGCGCTGCCATTATCGACCTCATACTGAATTTGCAAGAGGTATAAGGGTATGGCAGCTTGGACTTTATGTAAGGTCAGCTGCCCTAAGATGACATCATAAATGATGGGGATGTCTACAACTAAGAAACCCACTTTCAAGATGATATTAAGTGGTGGACCCTCACGAAGGAGAAGGCGGGGTTAATAGCAGAAAGAATAGCTGAAGAGAGAGCTTAGAGGAGGGCAGAAGACGCCAATTCGATGTGGGAGGTTGTGGCGGATTGTATCCGAAGGTCGGCTAAGGAAACCCTAGGTCTTTCCAGGGGAGGCGGCAATAGGAGGGAGGGCGCCTGGTGGTGGAATGAAGAGGCAAAGGAGAAAGTCAAGGCAAAAAAAGAGGCTTTCGCGGAGTTCATGAGCAGCAGTTCGGAGGAAGAGAGGGAGCAAAAGAAGATTGGATACAAGGCGGTCAAGAAGGTAGCTAGAAAGGCGATGACAGTAGCAAAGAGCCAGGCGTTTGATAGACTGTATCATAGATTGGGGACGAAGGAAGGGGAGAAGGAGGTTTTTAGACTGGCTAAGGCGAGGGAAAGGAAGACTAAGGATTTGGAAGTGGTAAGGTGCATCAAGGACGAAGAGAGTAAGGTGTTGACTGAGGATGTTGAAATTAAGGAGAGATGGCAAAGGTTCTTTGCTAAACTCCTTAATGGGAAAAGGATGCGAGACGACTGTAGTAGGGGCGGAGAGTGTAGCAATCAGCGAGCGAGCGACCATATAGCAAAGGAGGAGATTAGGGAGGCCTTGAAGAAGATGACGAATGGGAAGACAGTGGGCTCGGATCAGATACCAGTGGAAGTTTGAAAGTTTATGGGGGAGGTAAGTCTAGAGTGGCTCATGGAGCTGTTCAATGTTATTTTCAGGACCGCCAAGATGCCCAGAGAGTGGAGGGCTAGCACAGTCATCCCACTGTACAAAAACAAAGGGGATATTCAAGATTGTAATAACTTTAGGGGCATCAAGCTGCTCAGTCACACTATGAAGCTATGGGAGAGGGTGATTGAGAGAAGGTTATGAGAGAATGTAGAGATTTCAGAGAACCAATTTGGTTTCATACCAGGCAGGTCGACCATTGAGACGATCTACCTCCTCAGAGGGCTCATAGGCTTGTTTAGGGATAGAAAGGTGGATCTCCATATGGTGTTCATTGACCTAGAGAAAGCGTACGATAGAGTCCTGAGGGAGGTATTGTGGAGGTGTTTGGAAGAGAAAAGAGTGTCGCCCACGTACATCCGTATAATCAAGGATATGTACAAGGGAGGGCAGACGCGTGTTAGGACACCAGGAGGGGTCTCCAATGACTTCACTGTTAGTATGGGCCTGCATCAGGGCTCTGCCTTAAGCCCGTTTCTTTTCACATTAGTTTTGGATGAACTCACTAGAGGAATCCAGGACGAGGTGCCTTGGTGCATGTTATTTGCAGATGACATCGTTCTTATCGATGTGACCAGGCAGGGGGTGAATGACAGGTTAGAGAGTTGGAGGCATACGCTGGAAGCTAGGGGTCGGTTAAATAGATCAAAAATGGAATACCTCCATTGTTGTTTCAGTAGAAGGATAGAAGAGGGGGGAGAAATCACACTGGATGGGAGGGTGATACCAAAGGTCACTAAATTTAAGTATCTGGGCTCGATCATCCAGTAGAATGGGGACATTGATGAGGATATTAGCCAGCAAATAAGAGTGGGTTTGCAAAAGTGGAAGTTAGCATCGGGGGTGCTGTGTGATAAGAGAGTGCCCCTAGAATTGAAAGGCAAAGTCTATCGGATGGTAGTTAGACCGGCTGTTCTCTATGGATGGGAATGTTGGCCTCCAAAAAAGATGCAGGTCTAAAGGTTGAAGGTAGCTGAGATGAGAATGGTCAGGTGGATGTGTGGTTTTACGAGATTGGATAGAATTAGAAATGGAGTAATCAGGAGCTTAGCTAAAGTGGCCCCCATAGAGGAGAAGGTGAGGGAATCGAGGCTCAGATGGTTTGGCCACATAAAGAGGAGAAGTGTGGCCGCCCCAGTGCGGAGATGTGAGATGATCGACCCCCCCGGTAGAAAGAGAGTAAGGGGTAGACCGAAGAAGAGCCTAGAGGAAGTGGTTAGAGAGGACCTGAGAGTTGCCGGTCTGACGGAGGACATGGCTCAGGATACGAGGCTGTGGCGGGATAGGATTAAGGTCTCTGACTGTAGGGGACCGGCTCCGTAGGTGGCAGTAGCTTCGATGGGGTAGGGTGGGTAGGGTTTTGGTGTGCGTGTCTGCAGGTCGTGCTTTTCTGGGATGTGACGGCATCAAGCGCCCCTGGTTTGTTGAGGTATGTCTCCGCCCCCTGTTTATTTGCTCTCCGGGCCCTTTTCTCCTCCTTGGTAATTGATTTGTAATCGTTTTCTCTTTAAACCTTTTTTTCAAAACTGTTTTGTGAATCTTAAGGAATCAACCTCTCTATGGGTAGGAATACCGGTAGAGGTAAGGTTGCCTACAGCTGGATCTCCCCAGACCCCGCGAAAGTGGGACCCACACTGGGAGTTGTTGTTGTTGGCCTTGTCCCCGAATCATAAGGGGAGATGGATGGTTCTTGTGGGGGCCATGGCCTATCTAACAAAACCCATGATCTGATGCAATAGGGGTGTGATATCCTTTTTGGGTGCTTGAGCTTCTTAAGGTAGTCCCAGGTGATGATATTAGCCAAACTCCCAGTATCGATTAAGATTTTGCGCACAAGGGCACTGGCTACCTTCAGCTCAACGACCATCGGATCGTCATGAGGAAAGCTAAAGGAGCATCCCTCCCAGCCGTCAAAGGTCATGGTGGGAATAGTCATGAGCATTCGCGCTCGGTTGTCATAACCTACTGTTCGACGCAACTACACCTTCCGCATTGTACGGGGACATGCCTTATGCGTGCCCCCTGGCTACGGTGGCCACAACTTCAATTGAGCATTCTTCCTCCCACGACTCCTCGTGGAACCGAATGGGGCCTTTATGAAAGGCTTCCTGGCCCCTCTTTAAGAACCTATCTATCTGTCCTTTGTCTGTAAGCTCATGGAGGGTCTTCTTGAGCTCTCTGGACTCGACGGTAGTGTGGTCGTTCTACTCATGGAGCTCACAGTACTTTCTCACATTGTGCGGCTTTGGAGTCACAGCCATAGGATGCAGTTTTTTCCGCATAAGGTGCTCTTTAATTTCCATGAGTATGCTCCGCGGGTTCAAGGTGAAACGTGAGTCCTAGACCTTGCGTCTCTCCCTTTTTTTCGCCCGTGTCAAGTTCCTATCTTCTATGGCCTTAGTCTTCCGAGAGCCATCTGACGGTTCTGCGTAGATCTCCGTGGCCCATATAAAGTTGGCGGCCTTTTTTATGCATCAACTAAGGAGCTCTCCTTTTGTTCGGCTCAGGAGAATTTAAAATGCCCATTCTTCAAACCATTGAAGAAAGAGGTATATGCGACCCGTCTTCTAGGTCATGTATTAGGATGGCCTCTGGGTAAAATCTCTTCACAAATTCTACCAGCGACTCATGTGGGCCTTGCTTGATCTTGGATAAATAGATAGCGATTCGCCCTTCGTAACAACTGGCAATGCATTGGCTCACAGACTGATCAGACAAATCTTAGAAGTAGGTAACACTTCCAAGGCCAAGGCCATTAAACCAGGCATGCTCCACCCCCTTAAGGTCACGGGGAAGTACTGATAATAGGCAGCATCATCCACATCCTGAACATACATTTGGGCTTTGTAAACCCCTAGATGTTGTTCCCAGGTGCTCTTCAGGGTCCATGGTACCGTCGTAGAACTCGAGGTTTGGAATCTTGACTTTCCCTTGTCCTGCTACATTGATGACCTCTACACTGGAGGGCGTGGCGAATGACATCGAAGTCGGACGCATGCCCATCCCGAACAACTTGATGGGAGTCTGCGGTTGTTCGCTAGTTGGAAGCCAAGCCACGTCATGGAGCCCTCACCCTCACATTGCTAGCCAGATGGTCTTATATCGAGGAGGGTTCGCAGCACCGTTTGGGGCCATAGTCAATTACAGCAGCCTCCCAGAACTCACAGCTTCCATGGTTTTCTTCACTTGCTTGGCTACTTGTTGTAACAAAGTAAACGTCATAGTGCTCATGAAATTCTTCAGGGCATCCATTGTAACGTACGTTTCCCTCTAAGGTGGTCATTGTCTGACCGAGTGTCGAGTCGCCTAAGAGCTCTTAAATGCTTCCTATACCTCATGTGCTTCAGGCACATCGACCATGTTATTCTTATCTCTCCTAAACTGAGATACTAACATCATTTATCGCTCTTTCCCATAGACGGCGCCAATTTGTTTGATGATAAAGTATCTTTCAGGTGTGATGCAGAGAAGAACGGACTTATGAAGGACGCACCCGGCATGGTCTCCACTCTTGCCCCTTTCAATCCTATGAGAAAGGTTCACCCCGGATATTGGATCTGAGGAACCCTCCTCCGATGCTTAAGCCAGCGAGGGTCCTAAGAAAGGAAATCACTACCCTTTTAAAGAATAAAGTTTGAATCTTTCATGGAATAGTAAAGATCTTTCTCGGGAAGAAAAATTCGAGGTTCCTGATATGTCGGAGCGCTAATTTCACATATAGGTCACTTACCTTTTTCAAGTATGGCAAGTGAGTATTTATAGGGGCTTCAGCCAAGGTAACTCTGTAATTTCTTGTAAATTTCTCCCTTAACGGTCCTAGGACAGGCTGTTTAGACTAGCTCCCTCCCCTTTGGGTCTGCTACCGACGTGTGCATGAATCTTAGGGATTTATCTCGAATCAATTTGTAATCGGTTTTGACCATTTTAAGTTCCTCCTCCTCCTACCACCTCTCCTCCCTCATTTATTTCCCTCATAGGTCTTCGGATTATTAGATACTGAGTTAAGCTAGTATTTTTTAAAAATAAGGCGGAAAAATTTTAGTTTGATTCATATAAGATGGTTAGGTATCTTATTTAGGTGAATTGTGATAATTAACAAATCTTCCTTGTCACTTTATTAGAAAGCCAGCTTAGTAGCAGTAGTAATAATTATTATTATTCACCATAATCAGCCATGTGAAACACATAAAAAATGATTGTTAAAAAATGCATGTGCTCTCATAAGTCATATCAAGGCAATTACTCACCTAAACACCAGTGATATAAATTAACTCAAAATCTATCTTATCATTTCTATCGATAAAAGAAAACTTATAAAAAAGAATACAACTCTTTTCTTTTTGGGGGGGGTTAAAAAGACAACTCTAAATAATCTCAAATCAACTTTAGCATTCTTGAGTTATTTCCATGGTTTGGGATTAGGGAGAGAGATTGAGAAGAAGGAGAGGACTGAGAGCTCACAGGAGGGCAACAAGCTTAGGATTTTATCCTATTTATTTAGGGGTTTGTGTTTGCATGTAGGGAAACAATAAGGGTGTTTCTATCTAATAATTTTCTATTTTAGGCTCTAATTAGACAAATAAGAAAAGTTAATGGCCCATGACATTATCTATGTCATGCCACAGATAATATGGATGGTATATTGTGAAAAAGTTAAAAAAAATTAAAGATACAATTGAAACGTCGAACTTAAGGTCACCACAAGAAATTTTTCTAATAGCCTTGAGCGCTGGGAGGAATAGATAGGGGGATGCCTTGAAGATCACTTAACCAGTATTTTTAGAATCATTCATTTGAAGGTGAATTAAAGGAATGGCAAACGCTTAATAAAAAAAGGATAGAGCTACAAAAAAAATGTTAAAGTGAAAATTAACAATTTGTGACTCAGGCGTACTTTAATTCTCTGGAAATAATTATTATGGATCAATGTTTTTATAATGTATTCCAAGGTGCCTACTATTTTGGGTAAACTATTAATAGGGGACAATATTTTTTAGAACTAGTTATGGCCGAAGTTTTTCTCTGCAACTTAGTCCTTGAACTTTCAGAAATTACAAAATAGTCCCTAGAATAGGGAAAATGTGTAAATAAGTTATTTTTAGGGGTTTTTCAGAAAATATGCTTGTTCTAACTGATTTAACGTCTTATAATAACTTTACTGGTACTAGTTATCACAATCTACTATTTATATCTTATATATTATAATTTCTATGGTTATAGGCCCACCATGCTTAGCAAAATAATTAAAACTTAATTACAGAGTTTCGACCGTTACCTGAACGTAGTCGGCGCTGGATTTCGGCGTTCCTCTAGCTTCCGGTTTACAGAGATTGCTAATCTCAACCCCACCTTCCTTAGATCAGGCACATCACAGATTTGTTTTGTTTCCTACCTCAAACCGTAATCACTACTCAAGTTTTTAATCTTTTTCAAGGATAGTGGAACTTTAATCAAGAACTTATAATATTTAAGACATAAGGTTCAATTGGATAACGTTCCCTACTGGAAAACTTCTTTTATTAAAAGCTTGAAAGTGGTTATATTACAACGGAATGCTTTGAAGAGAAACTTAAGCTAAGATCATTAGAGATGCTTACTCATGGAGAAATGGAGAATCTCAACTTCTCTCTTGCTCAAGAATGCTCAAATGACCATATCTCTCTCAGCTCTCGACCTCTCTATTTATAGAGGAGATGAGGGTATATAGGATACCCTAAAGGCTACAGTACATAAAGATTTTTCACATAGCTACAGCTGTCTACAGTACATTGTCGGCAACAGTACACACTTTATTTTACAGACCAGACACTTGTCAAAATAGTACAATAATGGGATAGCTTTTTTTTGAAATTTTAATGATGACAAGATTAGTCATCATTATTGAGATTCTACATGCCTTCATCTCCAATTATATCTTCTAGACCATCATTATCTGGGTAATCATTAAAATCTTCATTAATTTGCTTAAGATGCTCTGGATCCCATTCTTCAAATAATTCAAGGAGATATTTCTTCTCGTTTTCTGATAAGAATTTTTCAGCTCCAACATCAAAGAGATAATCAAAAATATCTTCAGATTTCGCACCATCCACTTTCATGTAATCTTCGAACCTGTTACTATAGGCAAAAGTAGTATTTCCACAATGCATTAATGTTTTTTCTTTTTCAATCAGTGCCCAACATTGATGATAAATGTTAAAAAATCCAATAGCCTTTGCTAATGCAGGATCAATAACTACATTTATCAGATCTCCATGAATCTAATTTTGTCATTGATCACTGGAATCGTCGCAATCAACGAGTTGGACAAGGTAATGGGCTGGTTTGGCTTTTCCATTTTCAAATTCAATCAGGGCGCTGTAAAACTCCAAAGTTAGGTATCTGTGAACTGGAATTTTTGTTGGTCCTTCAGGAGATTTAATAATCTAATGGAATCTTTTGAACATGTATTGTTGGAACTTAGTTAAGGTTGAGAAAAATGAAAAATTTGGATCTGGGACTTCAGAGAAGTAAAGTACCATCCCATACTTCCAAGCTTTGAAGACAAGATCACGGGGAGATAATGAATTGGTTGGAAAACAAATGCCACTGACTCCAGATCTGTCTGAAAAATAGATTGTTGTACTCTAAGACTCCCAAATATCATAGGAATAATGATGATAAAAGTCAATGCAGGGTGCATACCATTTATTGAACCATTTTTCTTGGATAGAGAACTTATTTTTTCTTAGATATCATAAGGACACTGAAGATAGCTACTTTATAATTCTAGAAGGGAAAATCTTTGGGCTATTAGGTAGATAGTAGAAAGTAGACCAAAGCGTGATCTACTTTTTGTATGGAATTCTAGGTTATCAATAAGAACTTTACTAGAAGGTGTAACTCGTTCTAGTAGAAGTGGCATTTCATTAAAGATTTCCTCCTTTTCTGGCAGGAGGTCAGCTTTGATGATCACCATTGTCGAGTTCTCGAGTTAGACTGTCTGCCAGAGAGTTCTTCGATCCCTGTATATGTTTAATAAAGAAGGAAAACTGGTTAAACCATAATTGCCAACGCAGGAGTCGCCCTTGCGCTTGCACATTTGATAAATTCTTTTTCACAAAACCAAGTATTCCTTTGCAATCAGTTCCTATGAGAAAAGGTTTAGAGGCTAAAAAGATTAAGAATTTTTCAATTCTCCTTATGACTGCAAGAATTTCTTTTTCCATCGCGGGATAGCTGCATTCTGCTTTATTAAAGATTCCACTGTAATATTTGCAGAGTTTTTCTCCTTCTTTGATTTTGAGTACCGTACTCGAGTGCTCATTGCTGGCATCTGTCTCAAGAATTAAATCATCTTCTTCATTATGCAAATTAAGGATAGGAAGATTTTTACACATCTTCTTGAAATTTTGAACAATCTTTGTATCGTTAATAGTCTATCTCCTGCTAACATCTTTCTTGAGTTTTTGCTGTAATGGTTTTCTTAGTTTAGCTAAATCTTTAATGGAATCAGAAGCATAGGTAAGACACCCTAGAAACCTTTCTAGTTGCTTCCTATCTTCAATTTTTTAGGAAAATTTTCTATTTTTTTCAGAATATGTTTTTGTAGAATAATCTGTCCAGCTTTTATTTCTAGACCTAAAAATTCAATTTCTTATTCAGCATAAATGCACTTATTTTTTTTCTAGTATAATACTCTGGGTGACAGCTAATACATCATGTTTATGCTGCTCTATGGTTTTGGAAAAGATAAGGATATCATCAATGTATATCAGGCAACAATGATTAAGATCTTTGAAGATGTTATCCATTCTTCTCTGGAATATTTGAGGTGCATTTTTAAGACCAAATGGCATTACTATCCATTCATAATGTCCTTGGAGGCCACTAAGTGTAGTTAAAGAAATACTTTCCTCATCCATTTTTATCTACCAATAACCACTCTTACAATCCATTTTCGAGAATCAAGAGGCTCCTTGAATTCTATTAAAAAGGACTATTTTGTTAGGAATATAATAACCATCAATGATAGTATTTTCATTAAGCTTTTTGTAATTGATTACCATTCTAGCTTTTCCTCTTTTTTCTTCAGCATCATTCCTTACTATGAAAGCAGGACTAGTATGAGGATTCTTACTATTTCTAATTAATCCTTTGTCAAGAAGTTCTTTAATTTATTTATCAAATTCTTGGATATCGTGGTGGGTATACACCATTTGTTTGACTCGAATGATAGAGTTGGGATTTAGTAAAGTGATTTTAGCAAATGTTTTGTCTTTATCCCAAAATTTTAGAGGGTTATCAGAGTAGATTTCTTTACATAATTGTTCTTGTTGTTCAACAATCTACTCTTTAACAGATAACTCGAGTAATAAAATTGTTAGTGCTACTTCTCGCTGTGCAAGCATTACCTTCTCACCGCGCTGGCTGCGTGTAAATTCAATTTTCTGATGAGTATAAGCCTTACTTAATTTTTCAATAGGAACTGAGTGACCATTAATTGTAAATATTATTTGGTTTATAGTCTGAGTGTAAGGAGAATATCATCTTTGAAAATTATTTCCAATAATCATATCATGACAGAGTTGATCAGTAGCCCATAGAACTGGTATAATACATTGAACTCCTCCTAATTCTATGGATAATCCTTCTATGGCTTCATTGTGGCTCATAACACTATTATCAGCTATCCTTACTTGTAAAGGATTTTTAGCTCTTTTCCACATAAATTCAGGAAATAATGATCTTTTTCCAAAGCATATCGAACAACCGCTATCTATGTAAGCACATAATTCATATTTATTATATCCTTCTAAACATATCATTAGTGGTATATAGATGCTAGTAGGATTTGTGTTGGTAGCTTCATAAGATATTTTCATAGTCATATTTTTAACTAATTCATCTTCATAGATAGGGTCACTGACAGTTCTAGTTTTATACCCAATGACTTTTCTATCTAGACTCGTTAATCGATCTAGACTAGGTCTTGTAGCCTCAAAACTCATTCTACTCATTTCAATGGTTAGGCTAATTGTATCATCTTCTTTAAGCTCTTCTTTAGCAGATGAAAATCCTTCTCCTGAATCTGATCTTGTACTCACGCTTCTTAATAGTTGAGGTTTAATGGTGATCTTACCTTCCTCATCAATTTTTATTATATTTTTCTTATTAATCTTTATAGGATTGGCAAAGCTAGATATCCAAGATCGATCGATTTTTATTTCCTGTGGATTAGACTTGATCCTTTGAATCTTTTGCATGGGTGTAGGGCTCTAAAATTTTTCTGCTTCTATCACTGTTACCTTAGTCTTAGGGTCTATCGTATTATCTAACTTGTAGATAATTTTTCAAAATATCCTTAAAGGATATCCTCCTCTTTTATGTCCATCCCAACTGTTTTTATCTTAAGGGATGGGAAGTTTTTTACAAATTCATCTTTTAGACTTACGTAATATCCAGGTTGACAGTTGAAACCTACTGACCCATTACATAAATTGGTTTTTATTCCTGTGATTATCTAATTATTAAATTTGGTATGCCTAATATCACAGAATAAAGTGTAAAGATCTATATCTTTACCATAATATTGTAATAGAGTGATTTGAACTTGGACAGTTTCGACATAAATGTACCTATATTTTCTATCTTTGTTATACTTAAGGATATTCTCCCAATTAATAAGATTAACTTCCCCAATGTCATACTCACAATCCTTTGTTTCCATATCTCCTTCCATCATTTCACATACATATTTGCTTTTTAATTGAAAAATAGATTTTTTATAGATCATATCTTTTTGGATTATGGGTAGAACCCAATCTTCTTTGACTTCTTCATGATCATTGTCAACTACAAACTCTTCTCCTTTGAGATCACCAAGGCTTACTGAGATACTTTCCATCATATGGTTAGTTTCTTCATAATCACTTTCTTCATATTCATTGTCCTCTATGATTTCAACAATTCCTTTGTTATTGCCTAGAGCTAGGTCTAAAGCCTCATCTTCATTAAGCTCAACATAATCTAGGCTTCCTAATATTTCAATAAGTTTGTTATTCTTTCTATTTTTGCATTCATTAGCATAATGCCCTACTTCTCCACATGGCTAGCATTTGCAATTGTTTTTCCCTGCCGGGCAATATACAGCCTTCCTAAAAAATCTACGCTTTTTAGGACTTGGTTTGTTGTAATATTTTATTCTATATTTTTCACCTCTCTGCTTGTTAAAGCTCTTTTTCTTATAGAATTTTCTTTTTCTTCTTTTCTCGGGCTCTTTTCCCCACTGGTGAGGTGAATCCCAACAAATTAAGAACTCCTCCTTAACTTTCTTTTGCTTTTGCAGATTAAGGCATTGTCCATTGACTTATTTTCATAGATAGGTAATTCTCAAACCAAGGGTATCTACAACATCTGTTTTTTCAAACCATGGCACATATTTTTCATTAATTATAGAATTTATAGGATATGACAACTTATCATAGAACATGCCAAGATTGGTTTCAATATGCCCAATTTTGTAATAATATTGACTGAATTCTATAATATAATTTTCTAGGTAACTCATATCCCATAGTTCTATGTTGTTAATTTTTCTTTGCCAATCTCGTGCTTTTTTTTCAGAATCAATTTTAGCTCCGATGAATTCAGTTTCAATTTCTTTGTACAAACTTCTAAACATAGCAGCTGGTGTTTTCATCGTTCTTAATGCATTTTTATCATCTTCACTTAATGAATCATACCAGTCAGCTACAGTGCCAGAGAAACTATGTTCAATGTAATTTAGAAAAATTTGCCGCAGTCCATGTAATATTTAGGTTTAAGACACTGTTCATTCCTCTTTTCCAATACTCAAATATTTCATCTCTATTACGGGCTCCATCAATGTTTAAGATATATCCAGTTTGGCTAATTGGAGTAAGACCAATTTCTTCATAGATGGTAGTTTTCCTTGGGATAAACCCGAAAGAAAAATTGCTTATTCGTCCTGCAGGAACATAGCTAGGTCTTAAGAAATGAGTGTTTCTTCTAGAAAGTTCATCAAATTCTTCAGGTTTAGGAACGACATTATTAACAAGATTAGTCTCTGTTTCATGTAAGTCAATTTCTTCTCCGATTTCATTAATCTCATTTTTCGCAACCATTTTACCATACTTTTTATCTAATTTTCATTTAATTTCTTCTAATGGTAATGCATTAAGATCATCAAGCTTAGTAAGATTCATTTGCTAACATATTTCTTCTCCTTTGGACATTATTAGTCTCTTCATTATCATCAGACAAAACATCATATTTATCACTAATAGCGCTCATGATTTTGCTAGTTCTTTGGAATTTTGTTCTTTATCAAACATTTTTTGTAGTTCTTCAAGGGAATTTGCTTATACTCCATCTTCTTTTTCTTTCTTTTCAGTCGATTTCTCTCCAGATTGTTCTCCTATTTCTTCTTGGTTTTTTATCTCTTGTAAAGGAAATGGAATCTTGTTTTTTGGATTTTAGAAGGGATATTTATGCTGAAAAGGGGTGCTAATTCTAAGACTAGCTTTTTCACTATGTCCAACTTCGTTAATAAAAGAAAGATGCACAACAGTTAACTGATTCTTAAGGTCTTTCAGTTCAGTCTTAATTTTATCTAATTCAACCTTTAATTCTAAAATTATATCAATGATATAGTTTAGTTGAGGTGCTAATGAGATATTACCTTCCGGTGAATGAACATTATGTGAATAATTAG
Source organism: Carnegiea gigantea (assembly GCA_029747015.1). Lineage (NCBI taxonomy): Eukaryota > Viridiplantae > Streptophyta > Magnoliopsida > Caryophyllales > Cactaceae > Carnegiea > Carnegiea gigantea. The sequence continues at coordinate 179,359 of JAKOGI010000503.1, forward strand.
GTCCAGGGCAAGCAGATGATGGTTCAAGCATTAATCTCAGCTAATCACAGTTAATTAGCTTAATTAGTCATTAATTAACTTAATAATCTTAATTATTTTTGTACACGTGGCTCTGATACCAGATAAAAGATAACGTCGAGATCTATTAGTGAGCAAAAAACCACAAATACTTTTTTCAATTTTTCGAAAGTAAGTTTTTAAGGATTGTGAGTAGATTTGCAAATATGAAAAGTTTAAATGCTTAAAAGAAAATGTAAACAGTGAATGGTCCTCTTAAAATAGTTTCCATAGAATGTTGTGTACTTTTAAATATATTTTAATAACATGGTCCCCTAATTATAATTTTAACACAAAGTGGGATACCTGGCAGTGATTTTTCCGAAAAATCACAAGGGATGCACATAAGTATATATTAGTTGCAAAAATAAAGCCTTGTTCTCTATGATTTACTAGCTTTATACCCATTACAATGTAAAGCTTTGAGTTAAACGTTATTTTTATTCGTAAATATTATCACATAAATGAATTTTTAAAACCATATTAGTTACATGGAAATTTTTATTTTCTTTAAATTTAACTCTCTAAATGTGACTTTTCATGGGAGGTTACGGTGGATTTGCATTGATCAAGTACAATTTCTTTCAAGGGTGTTTCCCTTTGAAATGGTGAAAAATTTTTATGTTTCACCTATTGACTATATAAAAATTCATTCTTTACATTCAAATGAACTTATGCCTTTTTTTTTTTGTTATGATAATTTATTAACCTTCGAATAATTATTATGGATTTCATGTAATAATGTAGATAATCATTAATATAATGGCAGTTTTTTGTAGTGAGGTGGTTAACTCACCTCACAATCTTAAACGATAAAATTAAACATATTAATATAACTATCTTACACCGTCATTATTATCTCTTATGCGGGATCCTACATGGCAATGCCATGTGTCATTCTTTCATGACTGACATATATATATATATATATATATATATATATATATATATATATATATATATATATATATATATATATATATATATATATATATATATATATATATTTGTGTGTATATGGTATGCATAAAATTGTGTCGCACTACATTCTTATAACAAAGTATACAATATGTTTAGAGTTTTAAACCTTTTTTTTTCTAGTTTACGGGTCCACTTTGCTTTAATCTTACGTACTTTTATCTTTTCATAAATGATGTTGTAATTCAATTTATTTTGTGCAAATTCAACAATTGTTCTTCTAATTTATAACTCCAAACAAGTTGAAAACAATTGCAGACAAGAAAGTAAAATTCTCAATGACTAAATAAAAAAGAGAGATAAACTACTTTATCAATTAAGCACCACCTTAAGCGTTTAGTCACAACCTGAACCAACTATGATATGTTTCTCATTGCATAAAGACTTATCTGTTCCCTAGCTATTGATGAGTATAAACTTAAACAAAATAAGTTATTCTCTTTACACATAGAAGACATGACTGCTCTAAAAGGTTTATTCGAACATGTTTAGTTTTTGCAAGTTCAATTCAATTAAAAAAAAAAAATTTGGAAGGATCACAGACGTGTGCACTAACAAACATAGACATTAAAAAAGAAAAAGGATGTCTCTTGACAGCTTTGAAATTTCTTTAATAAAAATTCATAGAATGTCTACAGAGAAAACCTTCCAATAAAAACAAATTTAAAACAAAAAAGTAAACCTGCCAACTCTAAAGTCATGGCACCACGTTGACCACAAACTAATGTCATTCAATATCAATGGGGCCTTCCTGATAGACAAGAATTATACTATAACTTCATATAGCATGTACTTATTTGGCGTGACATATAACAATTAAAATAAAGATCGCCATGAGAGTTCCATGATCTCGCTGGTGATGCATTATTGTTCCAAACAGGTAACTCTAAAAGATATAGGTAGATGTGCTTGCCTAATCCAAAAACAGTCGATCATGTTCTTTATTGAATCAATGCTAATAGTGATAAAAAGTAAAAGTACTTATCAAAGTTGGGTTAAGCTGGTTAAATTATCTTGGAGTAAATAAGACGATTGTAAAAATTAAACAATTGCAAAATTAATGCAGATGATATTTTAATGATATTGGGTCTGAATATGCTTAATTCTTGCTTAATGCCTCTCAATTCTAGGATTCCACCATGTTCTTTTATTCTTAGATCAATTACATACACAACTCATCTAGTTGTCACACTTATGAATTGACCCTGCAACTCTAGATCTTCTAACATATAGGTTGAGCCACCTTGATTCAAATAGGTTAACCTCTCAATCTGACCCAATACAAAGAAATCTTACAACATCACTTAATAATAACAATATAAAACAACTTTCTTAAGCAACAGATTAAATCACTGAGATAGGGAGTTGAGTTGTGATGAGCCCACCTGAAATTTTCCTTCTCTTTCGAAATAAGCTTACTGTAGGTACTAAAATATTTATGTGTTGTACCAAAGTAAAATTAAATTAATTATCTAGGCTAACTCTTTTAATTAATTTAATCAGGGCCAAAAGGCTATCAAGTTGAAGCCCAAGAGACTTCCAACTCAAGCCATGACCTAAGCCTGAACGACTCCCAAGTCAAGGCCCGGCCAAAGCACAAATGACTCCCAAAGTCAAAAACTCAAATTAAAGCCCGAATCGAAGCTCAATAGACGACTTCCAAGTCAAGTCACGACCCCAGTCCGAATGACTTCCAAGTCAAGGTGCAGTCGAAACCAAATCAAAGTCAAAGGCAAAGGTAAAGGCCTAAGTCGACCCTTAAGTCAAAGGTCAAAACCTAAACCGCCTACCAAATCAAACGTCAAATGACTCCCAAGTCAAGATCGGGTCAAAACCGGAGGCGACTTCCAAGTCAATGTCCAGACGAAGCCTGAGAGATGTCCAAGTCAAAATTAAAATCAAAGTTGAAAGTAAATGACTCCTAAGTCAAATCGATCCAAGATGAGGCCCAATTGAAGGCCCAAAATCTGATCAATGCCCATCTTGACTTTCAAGGGAGAGGGGGAAGTTTTCCTATAAATAGGCCTCTAACCTCCTTGATTCAAAGGTTGGAAACTTTGAGGAATCCATCCAAAGGATGAAAAATTTAAAGAATCCATCTAATACTGAAATACTCTCTCTTTCAAGGAAGACAACAAGCACATCAAGTGCGCGTGTCGTTCTCCCTTGAAGATTAAAGACTTGCCTTGATTGAGATCAAGCTTTCAAGGCCCGCTTTCAAGCCAAAGTTCATTCAAGTTCAATAAGGAGATCGAATCAGAGGATCATACTTATTGTATTCAACAGAGATTGTACCCACACATTCAAATCAATATAAAGATTCAATTTTGTACCCAAATTCTTGTCTAATTTATTTGAAGCTTGAAATTTGTGTTTATAAATTTGCACGCTCGGTGGGACATCTCTATCTCTCATCCCTTTCTCATAAAGATCAAGACTTTCAAGTTACAAGAACATCATCTTCAAAGAAGACATGGCCATGAAGAAGTTGCTGTGCAAGCTTTGAAGAAGAAGAGCACAGGATCACTCTCTCGTAGATCCTCTGAAGCGAGTCTTCATCGCCCTCACCAAAAGGGGCATGCGTATGAGAAATTGAAACTAAGTCCTCTAAAACTATTGTCATGCCAACCATGATGGCTAGCTCAACCAGTCTGGAAGAGGAGATGGCTAACATGAAGGCCATCTTAGAAAAAATACCGGGGAAAGCGAAGAAAAGGAAGCACGCATGAAGCTTCAAGAGGAAAAGATTGCTAAGCTGACCAAGAAGTTAGAAAAACGATCAGCGCAATCTTCTGTAAAAGAATCAGAAAGTGAAGACTCGTGGAAAGTGTCTGTTCACACTGAAGCTTTTGATCATGAGAAGCAACCAAAGAAAGGCGGTATGCCTAAAAATGTCAAGTCCTCTTGATCAATGACAATTGAGCAAATCCAAGACTTGATAGCAAATGCACTTAAGGTGAAACTAGGTGGAGGTTCGCGAAAAATTCACATATACACCAAGCCTTACACTAAGAGGGTTGATGCTCTCCGCATGACCCACAGTTATCAACCCCCTAAATTCCAACAGTTTGGTGGGAAAGGCGGCCCAAAACAGCATGCCGCACAATTCATTAAGACTGCAATAATCCTGGGACTAACAGCGACCTCATTTTGAAACAGTTCGTTAGGACGTTGAAAGGTATTGCCTTTGATTGGTATACCGATCTAGAGCCTAGGTCCATTGACAGTTAGGAGCAAATGAAGCAAGAGTTTGTTAATAGGTTCTACAGCACTCAGCGCACTGTCAGCATGACTGAGCTAACAAATGCAAAACAATAGAAAGATGAGCTATTTCTTAACTACACTAACCGCTAGCACGCACTTAGCCTTGAGTGTAAAGATCGGCTGTCTGGGGCCTCTGCCACTGAAATGTCCACCCAAGGCATGCACTGGGACTTGCTATATGTCCTACAAATGAGCAAATCTAGGACTTTCCAAGAATTAGCAATCAAGGCACGTGACATGGAGGTGACAATAGCTAGTCGTCGTGGCAACTTCTTCTATTCTACTGAATTAAAGAAGGATAAAGTTGAATTCGAGAAGAATGTTAACTTTTCTAAGAGCACAACTAAAGAAACTATGTCCACCTATGCAAGTCAGACAATTTGGATTATGGGAAAGCCAAAACTAGAGAGCAAGAAGAGCCCGTCGTTCAACGTTGTGATAAAGATGTGTCCCCCACTAAAAGAGCTTCAGGAAAAAAGTGTCCATTTCCTAACTCAGATTTGTCAGGCATGCTAGATGACTTGCTCAAGAAGGGTGTCGTCGAATTGCCCGAGCCAAAGCACCCAGAGGCAGCTGGGAAAACCACCAACCCCAAATACTATCGGTACCATTAATCATTAGTTACCTTCTTGAAAGGTGCATTACATTCAAGGAGTACATCATGCGATTGGCTAGAGATGGAAGAATCATTCTAAATTTGGATGAAAGAGCAGAAGCTAGCCACGTAACAGTACAAGAGAAGGATGAGTCAGATTCTGAAACAGATCTCACCAAAGCACAAGAGGCCCTGGATGATGGGGGCAAGCCACAGTTGACTAGTTAAAAAAGTTGAATCTCGGGTCTGTGGAAGAACCTCGCCTGTCTATGTGAGTGCCATGCTCACACCTAACAAAGAGGAAGACTATTTCAAGCTCCTCTCTGAATACAAGGATGTGTTTGCATGGAGTTATAAAGAAATGCCTGGATTGGACCCCAAGGTTGTGGTTCATCATCTATTCGTTAAAAAAGGTTTTTCACCTAAGAAGCAACCTCAACAGCATTTTCGACCTGAGTTGATACCTAAAATCAAAAAGGAGGTAAACAAACTCATTGATGCTGGGTTCATACGCGAGGTGAAGTATCCAACTTGGATGGTAAACATCATCCCAGTCAGGAAGAAAAATTGCCAACTTCGAATTCGTGTGGATTTTCGAGATTTTAATGATGCATGCCCAAAAGAAGACTTTCCACTTCTAGTCACTAAACTCATGATTGATGCTACCACTGGTCACGAAGCCTTATCCATCATGGATTGGACTGTAGGCTACAACCAGATTCAAATGGCACTTGCAGATTAAGAGGCCACAACATTTCACACACCGAAGGGCATCTTTTGCTACAAAGTGATGCCTTTTGACTTCAAAAATACAAAAGCGACCTATCAAAGGGCATGCAAACCATTTTTGAAGACATGCTACACAAAAATGTGGAATGATATGTGGAAGATCTGGTGGTCAAGTCCAAAAAGAGATCAGACCATCTTTAAGATCTTCGGCAAATCTTTGCAAGATTAAGAAAATGTCAACTAAAGATGAATCCACTGAAATGTGCATTTGGAGTCACATTTGTAAATTCCTAGGCTTTGTCGTCCGACATAGAGGCATCGAAATTGATCAAACTAAGATAAAAGCAATTCGAGACATGCCCCCACGAAAGAACCTCAAAGAGCTCCGAGGGTTGCAATGATGCCTGACATCTATCAGAAGGTTCATTTCAAACCTCGCTGGTCGCTGTCACCCTTTTAGCCACCTCATGAGAAAGGGAACACCTTTTGAAAGGGATGACTCATGCCAAAGGGCTTTCGATAGAATCAAAAAGTACTTCTCAAGCCCTCTGGTATTAGGGGCACCTGTTTTTGGCAAGCTCCTCACACTATACATCGTAGTGTAAAAATGTTCTCTTAGAGCATTATGTGCCCAAGAGAATTCTGAAGGCAAGGAAAGGCCTCTCTATTACCTGAGTCGGGACTTGGTTGGGGCTAAACTTAATTACTCACCAATTGAAAAGATGTGCTTGGCTCTCGTATTTGTTGTTCAAAAGTTGAGACATTACACACAGGCTTATACTATGCATGTTATCTGCAGGGCCGACCCAATTAAGTACATCTTGACAAGACCAGTTTTGAGTGGACGGCTTGTGAAGTGGGCGATCATCTTAGAATAGTATGATCTAGTTTATATGCCATAAAAGGCCATTAAAGGCCTTCTTGGGGAGGAGGTCTTTTATGTCAATGTCCTTCCACCTTGGGAAATGTACTTTGATGGCGCTGCCAGACATGATGGGGCAGGAGCAGGAGTTGTACTAGTCTCTTATGAAAAGCACATTCTGCCTATTCATTCACGCTGACCCAGCTATGCTCTCACAACATGGCTAAGTATCGAGCACTCATACTGGGCCTTCAAAGGGTAATCAAGATGGGGATTAAAGATCTTGATGTCTACGGTGACTCATAATTCGTCATCAACCAGCTCCTAAAAGAATCTGCAGTGAAGAAGGATGATCTTATCTAGTATCACAAGCATCCCTTATGACTGTTGGATAGGCTAGAAACTGTAAAGTTGGAACATATCCCTAGGGAGACCAACAAGATAGCTGATGCGCTTGCAAACCTTGCAGCCACCTTGGCGCTGCGGCAAAAGAGTACATCAAAGTTCCAGTTTGTGGGCAATAGGTCATTACATCGCCTAATGATGATGGTGAAGAAGGGGTCAAAGTAGTCTCTGCTTGAGTGGTAGATAAGGAAGATTGGCGCAAGCCGCTTATTAATTACTTGAAGCAAAAAAAGCTGCCAAGTGACGTGAGGCAGAAGACAGAAATTCAACGAAGAGCCTCACGCTTCCTCTATTACAAAACAACATTGTACTAGCACTCTTTCCTCAGTCTCTGGCTATGACGTCTGAATGAGGAAGAAGGGAAACGGATAATGGAAGAAGCACATGTCAGCGTGTGTGGTGCGCATCAATTAGGACCCAAGTTACATGACTACATCAAAAGAATGGGCTATTACTGGCCCACTATGGTGCGCGATTGTATTGACTATGCAAAAAAATGTGATGCATGTCAGTTTCATGCTAACTTTATTCATTAGCCTCCAGAGCCACTCCATCTAACCGTGGCATCTTGGTCGTTTGAGGCATGGGGACTTGATGTTATAGGACCCCTTACTCCTAAGTCTTCTGTGGGTCATATATACATTTTGGTTGCCACCGACTATTCCTCTAAATGGGTAGAGGAGATAGCATTAAAGGAAGTTAAAAAAGAGAATGTTGTCGACTTCATTCGAACGCATATCATTTATCGATATGGTGTGCCTCGATACATTGTCACAGACAATGGCAAACCATTCGTCAACAAATTAATGACTAATTTTTATGAGAAATTCAAGTTTGCCCAGCATAAGTCATCAATGTACCATGCCCCTCCTAGTAGAAGCTTTCGACAAGACATTGTGCAACCTGCTGAAGAACGTTGTCTCGAAGTCCAAGAGAGATCGGCATAAAAGGCTGGGGCAGGCTCTTTGGGTGCACCGAACCACGTATAAGACGCCAACACAATCAACCCCTTACGCTCTACTATACGAAGTAGATGTCGTCCTCCTGCTGGAAATTCAAATCCTATCATTGCGCATTGCCATACAAGAGAGTTTGAGTAAGGTTGAAAACCACCAACTTCGCTTAGTAGAGTTGGAAGCCCTCGATGAGAAAAGGCTCTAAGCCCAGCAGAAGTTAAAATTTTATTAGGCTCACCTAGCTCAAGCATTCAACTAAAAAGTGCAACCGCGTTCGTTCCAAGTTGGGCATCAGGTGCTTGTACTGAAAAGGCCAATCGTCATGACCCATAAGAAAGGAAGCAAATTCAGTCCAAAATGGGAAGGACCCTATGTTGTCCATGAGGTATACTCAAAATGGTGCCTGCAAGATAGTAGATGGACAAGGGGTTCGAGTCAGACCAATAAATGGCAAGTTCTTTAAGCGCTACTTCCCTTGAGGAAATGCTCAACCTGCTCTTAACAAGAGCTTAAACTGTTCACACACTCAAAAAAAAAAAAAAACAAAAAAAGATAGCTCCCAAGTAAGAGCCTAAACTCTTCACTCAAACAAAAAATCGTTTTACTACTCCTAGCCGCAAGAGTATAAACTGTGAGTAGTACAACAAAAATCGTTGTACTACTCCTGGTACACAAGAGTATAAACTGTGAATGACACAACAAAAATCGTTGTACTACTCCTGGCCCACAAAAGTATAAATTGTGAGCGGCACAACAATAATCTTTATACTACTCCTAGTCTACAAGAGTATAAATTGTGAACGGCAAAACAAATAAAAAAAGAATGCTTTGTTGAACCACGTCATGACTTGATCTTATTAGAAAATTACAAGTGTCCATAAGTACGTAGGCAGCTTGCTAAGCAAATCACCAAGTGCAGTCAAACACAGCACACAAACAAAAAAAAAGACAGAGAGAGAGAGAGAAAGAAAGATAACAGGAGGCATGAAAGAAAGGCAATCAAAGACATCAGATTTCTACCGCTGAGTTGCCCATCGCTACCCATAGCACTTTTTAGCGTGTACGATCCTGTTTTAGGCTCCAAAAGGCCTAACAATAGACCGCATTAACAAGTAGTTCTTCAAATCTTCATACCACTTTTTAGCGTATACGATCCCATTTTAGGCCCTAAAATGCCTAAGGGTAGACCGCATTCGCAAGTGGTTCTTCAAATCTTCATGCCATTGTCGGCCATGTAGGTTTTCATTCTATGCCTTAAAAAGGCCTAGCGGAAAACCATTTCGCAAGTGGTTCTTCAAATCTTCATACCACTTTTAGGCGTGTATGTTTCTGTTCTAGGCCTCAAACGGCCAAGTGGTAAACCCTTTTGTAAGTGGTTCATCAAGTCTTCATATCACTCCTAGGCATGTGGGTTTCTGTTCTAGGCCTCAAAAGGCATAGCTGCAAACTATTTCACAAGTGATTCTTCAAGTGGCTTGTCAACCTGCATAAGCGACTACACAAATGCAACAAAAAAGGATCTTAGGATACAAAAACAGCACAAGCGATAAAAAATGCGACCTTTCAACAAATAAGCATGACGTTGCAACAAAAAATGCAACCACAAATGAACGCGACATTGCGACGCCACAAGCAAGGCATGAGAAGACTTTTTAAGATAATAAAGTTGGTTCATTTGGGTTTATTTGGATCAAAGTCACCACTTTCCATGGCCAATGATTGTCAAAAAAGAAATAGCAATGATCTCCAAACATGATATGGTCAAAATGGGTTGAGATCAACACAAAAAAAAAAAAGGCCCAATTTTCTAAGCCAAGACCCATATTTAATTTTCTCTCTCTTTGACATAAGCCCACATAGAAAAGCCTCTTTGTCATAAGTCAATTTCAATCCTAACTCAACCCATAGGAAATGCCTGCCCATATTTATTTCTTTTCCACATAGAAAATGCCTCAATGAATTTTCTTTCCAAATCGAAAAAATCACCCAAAAAAAAGGCTTGGCAACGATCCCTGTTTCTCTCTCTGTTCAATCCACACGATCTCAACACAGAAAAGCATGACTCTTTCACATGGAAATCAAACCAAAATAGAAAATAAGGGTCAAAGTTATTACCTTTCCTTTCTACGGTGGCTCAAGGAGCAATTTCTAGGCATAAAAAAGCGTTCTTTGGCCTCCGTAGCTAATTCATGAAAAAAAAAGGAAGGAGGATGAGTCAGGCACACGAGGGACAAATGCTTTGAACCACATAAAGATTGTGTCTTTTGCGAGAAAGATGATACCTTGGATTAGCCACAAGTGTTAAACGGAGACAAGTGTCTCGACTATGAAATTGGGCAGTGTAAAGATCAAAGCTTTGAGGGACTTCCACCATTAGTCAGTAGCAATAGCAAAAATGAGGCGTTTCTGGGTTCTAGGTGCAGGGCAGCTGAGAAGGAGAAGTAGGAAAGAAGAAGAAGGGCTAAGCAAGGTCATGTCAGATAAGCCTGATGTTTAAGTGAAGCCTACTGGGCTTCGGGTCAGAAGGAAAATTAGGTCCAAGCTTGTAAGGAAAGGAGAAGGAAAAAAATAGAAGCAGCAGTAAAGGACGCAATGAGAAGAAGCTCGGGCCGGCCCACGTGATTAACAAGAAATGAAAGGAGAAATGAGGAATGAAGGCTCAACAAAATGCGAAGAAGAACGGGCAGCGGGTAGAAGGAAAGGCCAGGCCCATGCAGGAGAAGAAAAAGAAAGAGAAGTAAAGAGGAACCGGGCTGCAGAAACGCCCAAACAAAGTCAGGCCCACGTAAAAAATGAAGAAAAAAGAGAGAATGGGAGCTCGGCCTATCGTGGATGCACCCTATTTTGGGTCTATTTAGCTCAACATGATCCGACTCTTTTTCCCCAACTCTTTGATAAAAAAAATTATCGTTTGTTCAAACTTTCAAAAAATTAAAAATCAAAGTGTAATGAAATTCAATTTAAGGCATTTATCATGAGGAAATGATAGATTATAAAAGAAAGTAAAGACGTCGGTCATGTTCAAACGACGAGTCTCGTACGAGTGCTTGTCTTGAGTGGGCGATTTGTGGGTAGTAAAATATGTATGTGACGTACCAAAATTAATTAAATTAATTATCTGGGCCAACCCTTTTAATTAATTTAATCAGGCCTAAAAGGCTAACAAGCCGAAGCCCAAGAGACTTCCAACTCAAGCCACACCTTAAGCCTAAACGACAACCAAGTCAAGGCCCGATCGAAGCCTAAATGACTCCCAAAGTCAAAACTCAAGTCAAAGCCCAAATCAAGGCTCAAGAGATGACTTCCAAGTCAAGCCACGACCCCAGTCCGAATGACTTCCAAGTGAAGGCATGGTCGAAACCAAGTCAACGTCAAAGTCAAAGTTAAAGGTAAAAGTCTAAGTCAACTCCTAAGTCAAAGGTCAAGTCTAAACCGACTCCCAAGTCATAGGTCAATGCCTAAACCAACTCCTAAGTCAAAGGTCAAATGACTCCCAAGTCAAGATCCGATCAAAACCCGGGGTGACTTCTAAGTCAATGGCCGGCCTTAGTCGAGAGACTTCCAAGTCAAAGTCAAAGTCAAAGTCAAATCAAATGACTCCTAAATCAAATCAATCCAAGATGAGGTCCGATTAAAGGTCCAAAATCAAGTCAAAGCCCATCTTGACGTTCAAGGGGAAATGGAAAATTTTCCTATAAATAGGCCTCTATCTCCTCTTGATTCAAAGGTTGAAAATTTTGAAGAAGATATCCAACACTCAAACACTCTCTCTTTCAAGGAAGAGAACAAGCACATCAAGCGTACGTGCCATCCTCCCTTGAAGATCAAAGACTTGCCTTGATTGAGATCAAGCCTTTAAGGCCCCCTCTCGAGCTAAAGTTTATTCAAATTCAATAAGGAGATCGAATCAAATGACCATACTCATTATATTCAATAGCGATTGTACCCACACATTCAAATCAATATAAAGATTCAATCTTGTACCCAAATTCCTGTCTAATTTATTTGAGGCTTGAAATTTGTGTTTACACTTACAGATTGAGGACAGGTGTTAGAAGAATAATATGGTTGCAACTTACAAGTATAAGCTTATAAATTTCTTATGCCTCATTTGATTCTGTGTAATCAAAGTGGCAATGATAATTCTATTACCATGGTTGGTTACCATTAAAAGATGTAATCAAGATTGCATTGTAATCATATTTATCTAAATCTTTGCAAATTCAATTACTTGATTTTTTCTAAACTATTATGATTGCATATTCTTGAATCGAAGTCTACCCAATCATAAGCTATTATATTTAAGGACTTTCTCTCTCTTCCTTGTATTGTCTCTCCTATGCTTCCCATCTCTTAGTACTACATCATTATGTTTTTAAAGGTTTGAAGCCACCCTCACCCCCATCTCTCCTTTTCATATTGGATAAAATTTAACCGAAACTATGATCATATTATTGTAACTGTGTTTTTGTACGTTCCAGACATCCCCCCTCTCTCTCTCACACGCACAAAACCCATCATCATCATCATCATCTTCTTCTCTCTTTATTTGCTAAATAAGAGCAAATTATATTATTGTAATTAAATAGAGTGAAGTAAGTTTCATGTGAAGTATCATAATCATGATGATAAGATATTGGATGATAATTATCAACAAAACTACAAATAATTAAAGTAGGCAAAATAAAAGCGAATTGAATTACAAATATTTCACGTCACATATAAAATAAAGTATTGTTTGAAGATGAATTTATCCCATTGCAATTGTAAAAACTTTGTAATCAAATATTATAACGTAATTATTATATCATTTCATTGCATTGATAATTACATTATATAGTTGATTTTATTACATAAGAATTAAATTACCTTCAACCAAATATTATATTAGTGCTTTTCATTGTCATTTTCACCTCAGCAGTTGTACATTTGTGAGTGCCCAAGCTCCGCTGCTCGTGCCACCTCAATATGGGAAGTTTTGTCCATACTAGTTTTGGCCCGTGCTCATGCACGGGGTGTTTAAATGATAAAAGTAAATTTAAAAAAATTAATATATGGATGTATAATATGTAGACATTTCATATAAATATCCCATCCAAGTAACAATGCAAATTTCATACATATTTATAATATTCTCTATCTATCTATCTATCTATCTATATATATATATATATATATATATATATATATATATATATATATATATATATATATATATATATATATATATATATATATATATATTTGTGTGTGTGTATGTTTATGTATGTGTGTGTATGTGTGTGTATATATATATCCATAAACATATATACATAGAAAGTGAACAAATTAGTTAAAAGATAGAATGTATTTAAAGAATTAAAATATTTTTTTTCCTTTTGAATGCAAAAGTTGATTAAACAAAATGTACTTTACAAATTCTATTGCAATATATAAGCAACTTAAATATATTCCCTTTTTTAGTTTAGGATCTAAGAAAAAAAATATTCACTTCAAATACGAAATCTAAAACTCGATTCGAGTAACCCGAATCTACACTCGAATGAACAATATGCTAACTTATTTTGGAGACGAATCCAGATTCACATGAATTTTTTTTTCCTCCACAGTTGCTTTATTTTGTAAAACAAATTTGTTGGACCAAGTATTAATTGATCCAAAAATTAATTTAAGCAGAAATTGACCCAACATAAATTGATCTCAGTTCAAAATCTCATTGATTGAAGAAGATAATGTAATTAGCTTCATTTCTTGTTCTTGTTAGAAAAAAAAGTGTTTTTTTTAAACTATCAACGTATTAAATTGTTATTCCCGAAGAGGATAATATTATCAATGCGCTATTTATCATATCATGCTCTTCTTGTTTCCCTCTCCTGGATAAAGAATCATGTAAATATTAGCCTATCATTTTTTGTCCTTCTTTGGGGGGGGGAGTTTTTTGTTTTCAATTTTACTATCAACATATTAAACTATTGTCATTAAAAAGTGTAATATTTTCAATGCAGTTTATCATATCATGCTTTTCTTATTCCCTTTTCCTGGATAAAGAATCATGCAAAGTGATAACTCTCCTTGTAACTATGAACATGAAATTTTAATAACATTTAGAAATTAGTGTTATAAAAATTAAATTCATGTAAGTTAGCCCAACTCCTATCAAATCTAACATAATCAAAGATTTTAAATGTATATTAAAAATTAAAAAACTATGACGAATGGAGTTGAAGAACATGATAATTCAATTTGGTTTTCTGTTGAAAACAAAGAAGTAATGCAAACAAATCACTAATAAATAAAACGCAAATTAATAGAAATTAATGGAGTAAAAAATGGTAAAGAAGGAATGAGGAACATACAAAGAATGCAAAAAAAATAAAAATAAATGAAACTTTAGCTATGGAAAAGAATTAGTATTTTTCTTTTGGGATTACATCTCACAAAATTTGATCAAAGAATTTTTGATAATCTGAATCGGAGAACAAAGGAATCAATTTGTTTTTATGTTGAAAACGAAGAAATAAAGCAAACAAATCATTGATAAAATAAAATGCAAACAAATAGAAATTAATGAAGTAAAAACAGGTGAAGAAAGAATGAGAGACATACCAAGAATGCACAAAAATAAGGAAAAATTTAGCCATGGAAAAGGATTAGGGTTTTTTTTTTTTTTTGGGAGAATTACAACTCACACGGTTAAAGAAAAAATCTCCCAAAATTATATATGTTGTTAGATTGTTATATTAAATTAGAAGTGTTTTTAATACAACTGACAAATGTGATACTTCGAACAAAAACTTGTGTCATATAAAGTAAACAAAATATTTTTGACTGAACTAATACAATATCTATAATTTTCTCTTAAAAAAATAAAAATAGCAATCAACGGCAACTCTATGAAGGTGTTAAGAATCATGGATAAAGATTATAAATGCTCTGGAATTTTTTTAAAAAAATTTGTTTATCATTATCTCTAATTTAAGTTTAAATTTAAAATTTAAAATTGTGAAAATTAGGCAAGATTGCACCATATGCTTGGGATGAAGGAGGGAAAATTAATATATGGAAGTACAATATGAAGACATTTCATATAAATATCATATCCAAGTAACAATACAGATTTCATACGTATTTATAAAATTCTGATCTCTCTCTCCCCCTCTCTCTCTCTCTCTCTCTCTCTCTATATATATATGTGTGTGTGGGTGCATGTGTGGGTATATGTATACGTGTGTGTGTGGCTATATATATATATATATACATATATATATATGAACATATATATATATATATATATATATATATATATATACACACACACACACACACACACACACACACACATAGAAAGTGAAAAAATTAGTTTAAGGATAGAATTTTTTCAGATGAAAAAGTTAAGAATTACTTATTTAAAGAATTAAATATTTTTTTCCTGTTGAATGGAAAAGTTGATTAAACAAAATGTACTTTACAAATTCTATTGCAATGTATAAGCGACTTAAATATATTCCCTTTTTTAGTTTGGGAACTAAGAAATAAAATATTCATTTCAAATACGAAATCTAAAACTCGATTCGAATAACCCGAATCTACACTCGAATGAACAAGATTCTAACTAATTTTGGACATGAATCCAAATTCATATGAATTTTTTTTTCTCCACAGTTGCTTTATTTCTTAAGACAAATTTGTTGGACCAAATATTAATTGATCCAAAAATTAATTTAAGCAGAAATTGACCCAACATAGATTGATCCCAGTTCAAAATCTCATTGATTGAAGAAGATAATGTAATTAGCCTTCATTTCTTGTTCTCATTAGGGAAAAAAATGTTTTTTTTTAAACTATTGATGTATTAAATTGTTATTCGCAAGGAGGATAATATTATCAATGCGCTATATATCATATCATGCATGCTCTTCTTGTTTCCCTCTCCTGGATAAAGAATCATGTAAATATTAGCCTATCATTTGTTGTTCTTCTTTTTTTGGGGGGATGGGGGAGTTTTTTTAAAATTTTACTATCAACATATTAAACTATTGTTGTTAAAAAGTGTAATATTTTCAATGCATTTCATCATAGCATGCCTTTCTTCTTCCCCTTTCCTGGATAAAGAATCATGTAAAGTAATAACTCTCTTCGTAGTTATGAACATGAGATTTTAATATCAATTAGAAATTAGTGTTATAAAAATTAAATTCATGTAAGTTAGCCCAACTCATATCAAATCTAACATAATCAAAGATTTTAAGTATATGTTAAAAATTAAAAAATTATGACGAATGGAGCTGAAGAACATGATAATTCAATTTGGTTTTCTGTTGGAAACAAAGAAGTAAAGCAAACAAATCACTAATAAAATAAAATGCAAATAAATAGAAATTAATGAAGTAAAAAATGGTAAAGAAGGAATGAGTAACATACAAAGAATGCAAAAAAAATAAAAATAAATGAAACTTTAGATATGGAAAAGAATTAGTATTTTTCTTATGCAATTACATCTCACAAAATTTGATCAAAGAAACTTTAACAATATGTGTCGAAGAACAAAAGAATCAATTTGTTTTTATGTCGAAAGCAAAGATATAAAGCAAACAAATCATTGATAAAATAAAATGCAAACAAATAGAAATTAATGAAGTAAAAAATGGTGAAGAAAGATTGAGAGACAGACTAAGAATGCACAAAAATAAGGAAAAATTTAGCTATGGAAAAGGGTTAGTGGTTTTTTTTTTTTTTTTGGAGTATCACAACTCACACGATCAAAGAAAAAGTCTCCCAGAATTATATACGTTGTTAGATTGTTATATTAAATTAGAATTATTTTTAATACAACTAATAAATGTAATACTTCGAACAAAAACTTGCATCATATAATCCAAACAAAATATTTTTGACCGAACTAATACAACATCTATAACTTTCTCTTACCCAAAAAAAAAAAAAAAAATAGTAATCAACAGCGACTCTATGAAGGTGTTAAGAATTGTGGATAGGAGGGCATATTTTGATAAAGATTATAAATGCTTTGGGATTTTTTTAAAAAAACTTGTATATCATTATCTCTAATTTAAGTTTAAATTTAAAATTTAAAATTGTGAAAATTAGGCGGGATTGCACCATATGTTTGGGATGAAGGAGGGAAAGTTTCGTAGACACCATCATTCTACTATTTATTATATAAAGATAAGAGCAAATTATATTATTGTAATTAAATAGAGTGAAGTAAGTTTCATGTGAAGTATCATAATCATGATGATAAGATATTGGATGATAATTATCAACAAAACTACAAATAATTAAAATAGGCAAAATAATTAAAGTAGGCAAAATAATTAAACTACAAATATTGGATGATAAGATATTGGATGATAATTGAATTGCAAATATTTCACGTCACATAAAAAATAAAGTATTGTTTGTAGATGAATTTATCCCATTGCAATTGTAAAAACTTTGTAATCAAATATTATAACGTAATTATTATATCATTTCATTGCATTGATAATTACATTATATAGTTGATTTTATTACATAAGAATTACATTACCTTCAACCAAATATTATATTATTGCTTTTCATTGTCATTTTCACCTCAGCAGTTGTACATTTGTGAGTGCCCAAGCTCCGCTGCCCGTGCCACCACGGTATGGGAACTTTTGTCCATACTAGTTTTGGCCCGTGCTCATGCACGGGGTGTTTAAATGGTAAAAGTAAATTTAAAAAAATTAATATATGGATGTATAATATGTAGACATTTCATATAAATATCCTATCCAAGTAACAATGCAAATTTCATACATATTTATAACATTCTCTATGTACAAATATATAGGTATGTGTATATATTATATCTATATATATATAATATCTATATATAATATATATATATATATATATATATATATATATATATATATATATATATATTTGTGTGTGTGTATGTATATGTATGTGTGTGTGTGTGTATATATATATATATATATATACACACATAAACATATATACATAGAAAGTGAAAAAATTAGTTAAAAGATAGAATGTATTTAAAGAATTAAAATTTTTTTTTCCTTTTGAATGGAAAAGTTGATTAAACAAAATGTACTTTACAAATTCTATTGCAATATATAAGCAACTTAAATATATTCCCTTTTTTAGTTTAGGATCTAAGAAATAAAATATTCACTTCAAATACGAAATCTAAAACTCGATTCTAGTAACCTGAATCTACACTCGAATGAACAATATGCTAACTTATTTTGGACATGAATCAAGATTCACATGAATTTTTTTTTTCCTCCACAGTTGCTTTATTTTGTAAGACAAATTTGTTGGACCAGGTATTGATTGATCCAAAAATTAATTTAAGCAGAAATTGACCCAACATAAATCGATCCCAGTTCAAAATCTCATTGATTGAAGAAGATAATGTAATTAGCTTCATTTCTTGTTCTTGTTAGGAAAAAAAAAAGTGTTTTTTTTTTTAAAACTATCAAGGTATTAAATTGTTATTCTCGAAGAGGATAATATTATCAATGCGCTATTTATCATATCATGCTCTTCGTGTTTCCCACTCCTGGATAAAGAATCATGTAAATATTAGTCTATCCTTTTTTGTCCTTCTTTTGGTGGGGGGGGAGTTTTTTTTTTTTAATTTTACTGCCAACATATTAAACTATTGTCATTAAAAAGTGTAATATTTTCAATGCTGTTTATCATATCATGCTTTTCTTATTCCCTTTTCCTGGATAAAGAATCATGCAAAGTGATAACTCTCCTTGTAGCTATGAACATGAAATTTTAATAACATTTAGAAATTAGTGTTATAAAAATTAAATTCATGTAAGTTAGTCCAACTCCTATCAAATCTAACATAATCAAAGATTTTAAATGTATATTAAAAATTAAAAAACTATGACGAATGGAGTTGAAGAACATGATAATTCAATTTGGTTTTCTGTTGAAAACAAAGAAGTAATGCAAACAAATCACTAATAAATAAAACCCAAATTAATAGAAATTAATGAAGTAAAAAATGGTAACGAAGGAATGAGGAACATACAAAGAATGCAAAAAAAAAAAATAAATGAAACTTTAGCTATGGAAAAGAATTAGTATTTTTCTTTTGGGATTAGATCTCACAAAATTTGATCAAAGAATTTTTGATAATCTGAGTCGGAGAACAAAGGAATCAATTCGTTTTTATGTTTAAAACGAAGAAATAAAGCAAACAAATCATTGATAAAATAAAATGCAAACAAACAGAAATTAATGAAGTAAAAACAGGTGAAGAAAGAATGAGAGACATACCAAGAATGCACAAAAATAAGGAAAAATTTAGCCATGGAAAAGGATTAGGGTTTTTTTTTTTTTTTGGGAGAATTACAACTCACACGGTTAAAGAAAAAATCTCCCAAAATTATATATGTTGTTAGATTGTTATATTAAATTAGAAGTGTTTTTAATACAACTGACAAATGTGATACTTCGAACAAAAACTTGTGTCATATAAAGTAAACAAAATATTTTTGACTGAACTAATACAATATCTATAATTTTCTCTTAAAAAAATAAAAATAGCAATCAACGGCAACTCTATGAAGGTGTTAAGAATCATGGATAAAGATTATAAATGCTCTGGAATTTTTTTAAAAAAATTTGTTTATCATTATCTCTAATTTAAGTTTAAATTTAAAATTTAAAATTGTGAAAATTAGGCAAGATTGCACCATATGCTTGGGATGAAGGAGGGAAAATTAATATATGGAAGTACAATATGAAGACATTTCATATAAATATCATATCCAAGTAACAATACAGATTTCATACGTATTTATAAAATTCTGATCTCTCTCTCCCCCTCTCTCTCTCTCTCTCTCTCTCTCTATATATATATGTGTGTGTGGGTGCATGTGTGGGTATATGTATACGTGTGTGTGTGGCTATATATATATATATATACATATATATATATGAACATATATATATATATATATATATATATATATATATACACACACACACACACACACACACACACATAGAAAGTGAAAAAATTAGTTTAAGGATAGAATTTTTTCAGATGAAAAAGTTAAGAATTACTTATTTAAAGAATTAAATATTTTTTTCCTGTTGAATGGAAAAGTTGATTAAACAAAATGTACTTTACAAATTCTATTGCAATGTATAAGCGACTTAAATACATTCCCATTTTTAGTTTGGGAACTAAGAAATAATATATTCACTTCAAATACGAAATCTAAAACTCGATTCGAATAACCCGAATCTACACTCGAATGAACAATATTCTAACTAATTTTGGACATGAATCCAAATTCATATGAATTTTTTTTTCTCCACAATTGCTTTATTTTGTAAGACAAATTTGTTGGACCAAATATTAATTGATCCAAAAATTAATTTAAGGAGAAATTGACCCAACATAGATTGATCCCAGTTCAAAATCTCATTGATTGAAGAAGATAATGTAATTAGCCTTCATTTCTTGTTCTTGTTAGGGAAAAAAGTGTTTTTTTTCTTTTTTAACTAGCAACGTATTAAATTGTTATTCGCAAGGAGGATAATATTATCAATGCGCTATATATCATATCATGCATGCTCTTCTTGTTTCCCTCTCCTGGATAAAGAATCATATAAATATTAGCCTATCATTTGTTGTTCTTCTTTTTTTGGGGGGACAAGGGAGTTTTTTTTTTAATTTTACTATCAACATATTAAACTATTGTTGTTAAAGAGTGTAATATTTTCAATGCATTTCATCATATCATGCCTTTCTTCTTCCCCTTTCCTGGGTAAAGAATCATGTAAAGTAATAACTCTCCTCATAGTTATGAACATGAGATTTTAATATCATTTAGAAATTAGTGTTATAAAAATTAAACTCATGTAAGTTAGCCCAACTCATATCAAATCTAACATAATCAAAGATTTTAAATATATATTAAAAATTAAGAAATTATGACGAATGGAGCTGAAGAACATGATAATTCAATTTGGTTTTCTGTTGGAAACAAAGAAGTAAAGCAAACAAATCACTAATAAAATAAAATGCAAATAAATAGAAATTAATGAAGTAAAAATGGTAAAGAAGGAATAAGGAACATACAAAGAATGCAAAAAAAAATAAAAATAAATGAAACTTTAGATATGGAAAAGAATTAGTATTTTTCTTTTGCGATTACATCTCACAAAATTTGATCAAAGAAACTTTAACAATATGTGTCGAAGAACAAAAGAATCAATTTGTTTTTATGTCGAAAGCAAAGATATAAAGCAAACAAATCATTGATAAAATAAAATGCAAACAAATAGAAATTAATGAAGTAAAAAATGGTGAAGAAAGATTGAGAGACAGACTAAGAATGCACAAAAATAAGGAAAAATTTAGCTATGGAAAAGGGTTAGTGTTTTTTTTTTTTTTTGGGAGAATTACAACTCACACGATCAAAGAAAAAGTCGCCCAGAATTATATACATTGTTAGATTGTTATATTAAATTAGAATTGTTTTTAATACAACTGATAAATGTGATACTTCGAACAAAAACTTGCGTCATATAATCCAAACAAAATATTTTTGACCGAACTAATACAACATCTATAACTTTCTCTTACCCAAAAAAAAAAAAAAAAATAGTAATCAACAGCGACTCTATGAAGGTGTTAAGAATTGTGGATAGGAGGGCGTATTTTGATAAACAATATAAATGCTTTGGAATTTTTTTAAAAAAATTTGTATATCATTATCTCTAATTTAAGTTTAAATTTAAAATTTAAAATTGTAAAAATTAGGCGGGATTGCACCATATGCTTGGGATGAAGGAGAGAAAGTTTTGTGGACACCATCACTCTACTATTTATTACATAAAGATTCACCTGGCTTCCTTTTTCTTCAAAGCTTCAAAATTGCTTGTTTTCACTTTAATCCTGGGCGTGTGGTAAATTAATGAAGTCCATATGTCCAATTCTATCCAAAAAAAATTCATAAAGTCGCGTGAAGATTCCGCGCATCAGAATCCATTAAATTACCCCTTAGCAAATTATATTCAAATCTTAAATGCTTTAAACGAATCAAAGGAATTATATTTACACCCTAAACTACACCGAAAGTATATCGACTCATTACAATTACTTACTTTTATTTTTTATTTTTTTGAATTCCCTATATCTATGGTAACATTTTCAATCTAATTGCATTATATGATGTTGGTCTAAATTTGAAGTTTATGTTGTTAGTGTATTTAGAATGGTTAAAAGAAATAGACCCTATTTAGCAAACAGTTGTTTGTTTATATTAGTTGTTAGTTGCTAACTGTTTAAATCAACTGTTTGTATTAGTTATTTGAATTCGCTATTTGTAGAAAAATTGTTTGTTTGATGCTAACAAAGTTATAAGAGAAAAGCCTAATTATCCAAAAAGCTCATACAATTAGTTTTTTAGACCCAAAAAGTCTTTAGAAAAAGTTATCTTATTAAGCACCTAAATTAACTTTTTTACTTAGGTAAATAACTAATTTTGGTCCCAAAAACTATTCCTCAAATATGTCCAAATTATATTAAGGAATATAAAATATTAACTATGATTCTCACCAAATATTTTCCTTGCATTTCATGTTACATGGGATAAAATCATGACACAGGCATTGGCTTATCATATATATATATATATATATATATATATATATATATATAATATATATATATATATATATATATATATATATATATATATAGTTGGATACAAACAATGTATGAATGACATGTGGCATCTCACATGATACAAGTTGATGACTTGGCAACTTGCAATTGGTGGATATTAGTGGAGACATATTAATCAACATTAATGCTATTAATTAGATTTTATTATATGCTATTAACTTAATTATTTATTGCATGATTTTATACTCATAACTCTTTTTATTTTTTGAGTAAGTCCTCATGCGATTAACTTAGTGTACAATAATTGATTTTTTTGTATGTCAAATTGATTCATTTTATTTTTCAATATTAAAAGAATAGAGTTAGATAAAAGAATCAAATTTTACCTTAATTTTAATTGTTACTACTTTTTTTTTTTTTTTGAAGTCTAGATCTTGAGGTCATTGTAAATGAGTAATATCATATTGCCATATAACAATTTAATCACATAAGATAATTTATGAATGATATATAAGACAACATGTACAAAGATTGTGTTAGATTCTATATGAATATTCATCTAGGGTTGATTTTTATATATCTTATGTAGAGTAATCTATAAGATTGTAATATAGTTTTTGTGAAATTAAGTTAAATTAAAATAAAGTCCATTTAACTCTTAAAAAATATCCATCACAAATTAATTACACTGTGACGTTTTTAATAATTATGAAAAAAATGGTAAACGATAAATCATTACCATATGAAAATAAAAGAAATTTAGAGTGATTTTAAAGAAAAATATAAAGGAAACAATAATTATGCTATTATAAAATTGTTAATCTACTTTTAAAATAATATATTTTTATTAATTAGTTATACTAATATTACATTATTAAGACAAAAATTGACTAACATCCTTACATCGCAAGGGTATAACCCTATATATATTAAAAGTTGGATAGAATCAATATATAACTGATACATAGGATACCATGTATAATACCACATAGGATTACTTGACTTCATAATGGTCTATGTAGGTTAGGTTAATGCAATGCTACATTAAATTTAGATTTTAATTTTTTGCATAATTTATATAGTAATTAGTAAAACTTCAACTTTAATATAATTTTTATTAAAGTAGTTAAATGAAAAGATAGTCTATTTAATTACTAAATTTGCCCACCAAAAAATGTCTCACATATTAAAGATTTTTGGGAACATAGTATGTGAATAATTATGGAACAATACAAAAGGAATTTCAAGTAATAATTTACATGGAAAAAGAAAAGAAATTATTATAACTAAAAAACAATAATTATGTTATAATAGGATTATTACTACTTTTAAAATTGATATGTTTTCTATGCTATTTATACTAATAAAATTAAAATAAAAATTGACTAAAATTCTTACATTGGATGCCACATAGGATACCCAATTTGAGTTAAGATGGATATAGATTTATTGTAATATCAATTCTACATATTAAAGTGAATACCACTTATTAATTAGTAACAAAATTTAACATTTATATAAAATATATATTTAATAAATAAATTATTTAAATGAATGAAAACAATGTGAGTTGAGCATTAAGAATGAAGAGTGCATATTATCACAATAGAAAAGAAATTTTAAAAAATACTCAACTATTCGTAAATCGAGTAATCTAACATATCTTTTTTTACTATTTAAATTAATAAT
Source organism: Carnegiea gigantea (assembly GCA_029747015.1). Taxonomy (NCBI): domain Eukaryota; kingdom Viridiplantae; phylum Streptophyta; class Magnoliopsida; order Caryophyllales; family Cactaceae; genus Carnegiea; species Carnegiea gigantea. The sequence continues at coordinate 203,568 of JAKOGI010000503.1, forward strand.
TATTTTTTTCATTATCAATACAATTTTAAATATTTTTAAATTACACCCTTGCATTGCAAGGGTATCACCCTAGTGATAATAATGTTCAGTAGGCCAGACAATCACTTGCATTTTTTCAATTAATAATTATTCAGGCGAGTCATTATCATGCTTGTCAATTTTATTAACACAGAGCAGTGCGGCCACAAATGGACGTCCTTTGTGCACGTTTCCCAGATGCAATGTTCTACTCCTGCCGCGGTGCCACCCACCTGAATCTTTTTAACAACTTGTCTTGTCTTTTTTTTAAAACCCTTTATTTTTTTATCCCTTCTTTATTTATTTATTTATTGAAGAGCCCTTATTTATTTATTTGATTATTAAAAGGTAAAGCTTTTCTCCAGAAAATTTTATGTTACAAATGTGTGCACCTTGCTAGGTACATACGTTGTGTGTGTGTCCCATATTTAAGTGGAAAAATGGTCACCACAATCGGGCAAAAATTCACTACAGAAGGTTTACTAACATTGGGTAAAGGTTCGTTACATAGCATAAAAGATTCATTTGAGCAAAATTTAGATGTAAAATCACCAAGAATTCACCAAATAAGAGTATAATAGCATCCACTTCTATAATTTTAAATCAGCATTTAGTTCTAATATCTACAAATTCTATGAGAACCAATATCATTTGTTGGGTGTTGGGAACGTCACACATGAGTAAAGAAGTCCCACATCGGGAGTTTGAGAAGAAGGATCATGCTATATAAGTCAAGTGGGCTACTCCTCCTATTGCCAATTGGTTTTAGGATGGAACCTCACTTGGGCTTGTTGCCATGGACCTTGGTTGAAGTGGGCTCCCTCCTTGGATCTCCCCAACAAGTGGTATCAGAGCCGATGGTGCGTTCGGCTAGGCAACAAAAGGTGTGGCATGGTGGACCCCATGGACGAGCTTGGTGAAATGACACGCAGGTGTTGATCGAGCGGTAATACGTGTGCTGCAGCGTGGCTCGATGGTGTGGATAAGCTCTTGATGGGTGGCTTGACACCTTGGTAAAGGCTTCCGCTCAAGGGGGAGCTTGTGCACTCATGTGTGAGGGGGAGATTGTTGGGAACGTCACACATGAGTAAAGAAGTCCCACATCGGGAGTTTGAGAAGAAGGATCATGCTATATAAGTCAAGTGGGCTACTCCTCCTATTGCCAATTGGTTTTAGGATGGAACCTCACTTGGGCTTGTTGCCATGGACCTTGGTTGAAGTGGGCTCCCTCCTTGGATCTCCCCAACATTGGGTAAGGGTTAGCTTCTTGTAGTAATAGTGTCTGAAAATGGCATTCTTATTTGTTGGGTTCTTAACAATGGAGACCTTCAATATAATAATAATGCCAGTAATTATTATATTCTTTAACTAATAGTTATTTTATGAATAAGACAATTTGCAATTGTTATTAGTTGGTAATTTTTAATAAATTTTTTCGACAATATATTTATAATTTTAGTGTATCTTTTATTGCCGACAATGTATCTTTTCTTACTTGTATTGTACCTTTTGTTTGTAATATATCTTTTCTTGATAATTTTTTATGTCTGCGTCTAGAAATAAGGTGAACGACTAGACCTGGGGCCAGTTATATTAGAATGCCTATATTTACAGGTGTGTACCTAGTTAAGTACATGGTATGTACTATAGAATTATTATTTTTCTCCACGTTGTATCGTTTCTTTTTCTGTTTTTCAATCCTCTAATTTTCAATTATGCGGATAATTTCTTGTGAAATAATGCTTATACGAGAAAGAGTCTACATTTATCTTATGCCTCTTTTCCAACTACATAGCTAGTTTATTGTAAAATTATGACTCTGTTTGACAATCAACTATTAGTCGTTAGATGTTATTATATTAGCTGTTTAACTTAATTGATTGTATTAGCCATTTTTGGAAAAAAGTGTTTGGTAAAAGTAGTTGTTTCTAACAAAATTATTTTATAAAATTTCACTTATAACGTTAACTCAATTTCTTATCTATACTAGTATAATAGCAATCATTTGACAACCTTAGAATAATGCCACGGGAGTCATTTGCGGAAAATATAATGATCTACACCGTTAAACTATTATACCCATTTAATCCAAGCCATCAAAATAGTTATTTTTGTTAAAAACATGGACTAAAAATGGAAAAATATGTCAGTTAGTGCCCCCTCCCCCAGTCCCCAATCCATCCGTTTCTTATTAACCGACTAATAACTAACTATTTCTATCCAATCTATACTAATTCCTATTGCAGAAAAAAAAAAAAAAAAGAAAACTTCCACACTCCTACATTCCCACCTCACATCAGTAACTTTCCCACCCCAAAAAGACTCCTCTTTACCCTGGATTTCCAGAAGGGAAAAAAAAAAAGCAATATACACCACAAAAAAAAAAGGAAAAAAGAGCAACGGCCTGAGTGACTGCCATGAAGGACTCCACCCTAGCTTCTCAATTATGTCAACCTTATACTCTCCTCTGTCACTGTAATATCCTCTTTATTTTCCTATTTCCAAAAAAAATAAATTACAATATATACTAACAAAACAATTTCATAGCATCTAAATCATCCCTATGTTTCCTACTAATACACAATTACTACATCTATAAAAATCCAGTGCTCTCGCAACACAGCACCTTTTGACCATCTACTTTCCTCACATATCAAAGCATGTAGTCGCCTCCTTCATTAATCCTTCCATTGGAAATTTATCGCTGCACCACAAGGTGAGCTCTTGCAAGATAAATTAGTATTTTAATTTACAAAATACATGCTCTTCCAATTGATAAATTTGTTTGAAGCCAACTATTGCCAGAATCGTGCGCACAACAAAGATTCAAGGTTTACATACTTTTATCTCAGGTAAATAATTACACCACTCCAGTCTAAGTAATATTTGATCCTAATAAAATCATGATTTTCTGTATATTACAAGTGTTTGACATATATTCTGCCATAATTGCACGCATAGTAGATATTTCTAAATAAAATCATGTAAAAAAATTAATAATTTTGTGGCGTATTTCAAATGTTTGACATATATTTTGTTCATGAAGCATGTAAAACATGATCCCAATAAATGTAAAATACTATACTTGAAACAACTCCAACTCTCCATCAAAAGAAAAATCCTCAACATTTCACCAGCAAAACAGAGCAAAACCTCTCATATTTCAGCCAATCAATGAAAATCCCCATTTTTGAGCCACAACCCGTCTCTCATTTTCCCCTAAGAAGTCACTCTCTAAAGATCCCAAGCCATGATTTGATTCCCACCAAAAAAAAAAAAAGGATGGGCTTTTCATTTGGGAAATTTAATCTCTACCTTCTCATCTTCATTGTTGCAAACCTTGAACTAACCCCACTTTCCAAGTCCAAATCTGGCCCTAACTACACCACTCTGGTATACAAAGGGTGTTCAAAACAAGCCTTACCAGATCCAATCAGAGTGTATTCCCCATCATTACCTTCCTTACATCCCTAATCCAACAATCCTCAAGGTCCAAGTTCTTGAAGAGCACCTCAGGTGGGGCTAAGGCCACAATTTCCAGGTTTTACCAATGTAGCAGTGGCCTAAGCAATGCAGATTGCTTCAATTGTTTAAGTAAAATACCCTAACTGTAGCAGGACAAATGTGGCTAGAAAGAGGTAGGAATGTGAAACTTAAATATGACTGCGATGCAAAATGGGTTAGCAAGTGGAAATGGGTTCTATGCACCAAATTATCAGTCTGTGTTTGTTTTAGGATGGTGTGAAGGGGATTTGGGCAGTGCTAATTGTGGACAGTCTGTTAAGAGTGCTCTTACAATCTAAACTCAACCTCAACACAGTAATATCATATCATCAAGCAACCTAAAGTTAGCTTCTTTTAACAATTGCAATCACCAAAATAATACAACTCAATACTAATCATTTTATGAGAATATACCCAGATGGGAAAGTGTCCATTACTAGAAAACATAGTTCGTCTAATGAGTAATGATCAACATAAACCAATAACCCCTAAACACCAATATGAACAAAGAAAAAAACACAAGGAGCAAATAGGAAAAAAAAACCCCAAAAGTAGAAATATAATACACTTTATTATACATATACACTTTGAAGGCTTATTTAGAGGAATCTGAGGAGCAAAACTCTTAGTTGAGGGGGTAAAAAAGATAATTCAAATGCAAAAAGCATGTCATGCAATTTGACAAACTGAAGAATAGATAAACTCACAAATATAAAAATTAGCCTTCTTAGAGCACCGAATTCACTAAGAATTGAGAGCACTAGTAACAACATAAATCCCAGCAAATATTACTAGAGCAGTCCTTAGACACGGTCAGGTGCCTCAAAGCAAATGAATCAGAGAGAACAAATATAACACATTTTATTACAAATATTCACTTTGAAGGCTTATTTTGTGATCCCAACCTCAACACAGTGATACTATATCATCAACGAACCTAAAGTTAGCTTCTTTTAACATTCGTAATCACTAAATAATGTAATCTGGTGAAAAAATGAGTACTGACAAATCAATAAAATAATCCAAAGTATAAAAACGAGAAAGGGATAGAAAAAGAACTCGGATCAGACCACTTAATCATATAGATACAGCTAGAAAGAGGTAGGAATGAAACTTAATTATATAGCTACAACACTAAACATTTTCTCTTTAGTATCCATTTAATTAAAATATGATTATTAGGTTCGACTTGCATAGGTTGAAGTAATAAGACGAACAGAATGCCAGATGATAGGCCAATCTCAATTATTGAACATGAAGATGTAAATGGAGCCAATTATCAAATCAAACAGACTGAAAAAAAAAAAAACTAGAAAACTCAGAAATTACTTCTTTTGGAACCCTTGAATTTTAAAACTCATATTTGCATCTTACATCTTTTATTTTTATAATATAGTTGTAATTGTCATTATTGTTCTAGAAAGGCATCGTCCTCGATCATAGATTGCAAATTGCTTCTTTTATTTTTAATAATATAGGATGTAATTGGTATTATTGTTCTGGAAGGGCATTGTTTTAATTGTTTGTATAGAAAATATTTGTATACTACCAAAACAGAATGTTCATTACTCACATAAAAATAATGGCGAAATGTCATATATAACTCCATGAAAAATCATACTTAGAAATACACTTACCTTCTTGATGACCTGCACATGCAGAAGCCACAGAGATGGCTCCATCTCTGGCCTTGATTGGTGACATAGAAAACAAAGTTAGTCTAATGAGTAATGATCAACATAAACCAATAATCCCTAAACACCAAGATCAATGAAGAAAAAAAAACTAGGAACAAATTGAAAAAAAAAAACCACCAAAAGCAGAAATATAATACACTTTATTACACATACACTTTAAAGGCTTATTTAGAGGAATCAAAGGAGCAAAACTCTTAGTTGAGAAGTAAAAAATGATATTTCACATGCAAAAAGCATGTCATGTAATTTTGACAAATTAAAGGATAGATAAACTCACGGATACAAAAATTAGCCTTCTTAGAGCACCTAATTCACTAAGAATTGAGAGCATTAGTACCAACATAAACCCCAGCGGATATTACCAGAGCAGTCATTAGACACAATCAGCAATCTCAAAGCAATTGAATCAGAGAGAACAAAGATAATACACTTTATTACAAATATACACTTTGAAGGCTATATTTCGTGATCTCAAATGAGCAAAACACCAAAGAATACGAAACCCCAAAGCCAATAAAGATCAACATAAACCAATCATCCCTAAACATCAAGATCAAGGAAGGAAAATAACACACAGGACAGATTGACCAAAAAACCTAGAAAGCATAAAGAAAAATAAGTGAACATGAAATCAGACTGACCAAACCACACAGAGAGAAATAAGACCGTCCCACATGCAGACCTATTCAAAGAATGCATTATCCATCTAAAATTGCATAATTTTAACAAAGTGAACATGAAATCAGACAGACCAAACCACACAGAGAGAAACAACATCATCCCACATACAGATCTGTTCAAAGAATGCATTATCTATCTAAAAATGCATATTTCTGGAGACAAAACCCATTGACAAATTATTTCATGAGTACAAAACGGCCTAGCACTACAAGCACAGAAGATGGGCTCTTTTAGAGAGAGATTAAGGATTAAACCCATTTCAACTTTTTCATCCCAAAGCCTTTTCCCTGCATGCTTGTGGTATAGATCCAGTACGACTGGGACCCTTCAACCAAAAAAAAAAGGCATCATAAGCAATCACCGCCAAATAATTAGGGATTTAAACCCTAACTCAAAATCAAATGCAAACACTAAAATAACCCACATAAATCAACAGTAGAATTAAAAAGATTACTCCATACAGCTTCACACACAGAGATCTATCTTTCAAATGCATAAAAATCATGGAAAAATTCAAGCAACTTCAAAGACAC